>JBBPBX010000034.1:41242-77774 GCA_038048925.1 Garcialebias charrua | reverse complement strand
CAGAAATTATTAAAATAATCCAGTCCTTAATCTTTTCTTAACACCGGGGATGGGTTCAAACATTTTCTTGTTGCTGCGACCAACCCTAAATTTTAAGAATAAAAAAAAAAAAAAACTGACCGAGGAGGAAGTGTTCCTGCAGCAGCTGTAGCTGCTCTTTGGCCTGGTAACTGCACACGAACCCGTCTTTGTTCAGCTGTTTCAAGGTGTTGACCTGGAATGCAGAGAAAAATGTGAAACTGCAGCTCCACCCTCTGAGAAAGTGACCCGGGCGTGGCTCGGACTCGACGCTAGAGAGCAAAACGACCTGTGGAAAAATCTCCCCTAAATAAAAAAGAGTAAAATGTGCAAAATAAAAGAGGCGTTCGTGAGAAAACTGGCTTGTAACAAAGACCCTGATGAGTGCAGGTGAACTTCAGGTGTCAAAGAAGCAAACAGGAGAAACGTTTGTTCGTTCAGCACCTGAGTTTTAGTAACTTTCCTCTCTCTGAGGAATCAGTTGGAGGACTGAGGGATGGCTGGGGGGCCCTGTGGGTTCAACATTGGCTCCATTGTTACCTGATCTGCAGGTGCTGGACTTGGTTCTGTCGCCACGGTTACAGTGAATAATCCCTGCAGCGTCCCACAAAACACCGTCATGATCAACGTTTGAACTGAACTAACGTTTAGTTTTAAATCCTGTTTTCTCAAAACTTTTTTTTTTGTTACGAAGGCATGGCCATGGAGAAGGACGGTCGCTCCAGCGCCATGAGCGAAGGGGACGCACTCGACGAGGAAGACGACGATGGGGACGACGAGGAAGAGGGAGGCGCCGAAACCGAGGAGCAGTCGGGCAACGAGAGCGAAATGAACGAACAGGAAGAGGACGTGAGTGTTGGGGCTGTAGAGGATTTTTGACCCACTCGTCTTTCCATCGTTTGTTTCTGCTCAGGTCTCTGAGGGTCCACCACAGGGTTTCAGTCCGGTTGAGGTTCTGGACTCTGACTGGACCGGTGCAGCTCCTCGATTCGTTCTGTTGTAGATCAGCTGCTGTGTTTGGGATCAGGGTCCTGCTGGTCCCAGTTTGGTCCATCTGTCAGACAGATGGACGTAAAGTGGCTTTTTATTTACAGTTATAAAAATAAAGATTGAAGAGGCGATGGCCACCCATGTTTTATTCTTAAACGCACCAGTCCCCAACAAAACAATGAGATTATGAGAACTAACGGGAGCTTTATTGTCCCCGTTGTGGAGCGAAGAGGGAAACGTTCTCCCTCCGTCCATCTTTTGATCGTAACAAATAGAAAAATAAGAGAGGAACCGACTTCCATTCTGCTGTGTGGCTGCATCTACGTGTAAGTTCCTTATCGAATCTGTACATCACTAAAACAAACAAAGTCCTCCCGTGTATAGTTTGCTGCTGTGCATTCTGGGTAAACATTTGGTCTCATTGAAGTGGTTCTTCAGATGAAACTGTGCTGCCGTGATGTTTTATGGAGACAAATTTTCTCCTGCAGGCCTTTCAAACAAGCCTATCATGACCTTTGACCTGAAAACTGAGGCCTGTAGAGTCTGAGACGGAGCTCGCTTCTCTTCTGCTGGGACGTCCACTCCTGGGAAAAGTGGGACTTTAGTATTTGTGGTCAGCCTTCTTAATAACCTTCAGAGTGGGAGGCTGGAGTCATTTCCAGCATCAGCAGATGTTCTGGGGTGACAATGTTGGTGAAGGCAGACTCTTTAAACTGATCACTGATGACAACATCTCACCAGCATCACAGACATGAAGAGTTATGAAGTCATGATCAGCAGCAGCTGTCAGTCAATGCTGCAAGATAACACACATTTTCAAGGATCAAATAAATAATTATTTCATAGCAAGTTTTTTATTCATCTTGCAGCTCACAAACTTCACTTTGTTTTCTGTAACCAGACAGATAATGAGATCTGATCATCAAAGATCTGATCGTCAAAGATCTGATCGTCAAAGATCTGATTGTCAAAGATCCGATCGTCAAAGATCCGATCGTCAAAGATCCGATCGTCAAAGATCCGATCGTCAAAGATCCGATCGTCAAAGATCCGATCGTCTAAGATCTGATCGTCTAAGATCTGATTGTCAAAGATCCGATCGTCAAAGATCCGATCGTCAAAGATCCGATCGTCAAAGATCCGATCGTCTAAGATCTGATCGTCTAAGATCTGATCGTCAAAGATCCGATCGTCTAAGATCTGATTGTCAAAGATCCGATCGTCTAAGATCTGATCGTCTAAGATCTGATTGTCAAAGATCTGATCGTCTAAGATCTGATCATCAAAGATCTGATCATCAAAGATCTGATCATCTAAGATCTGATCAAAGATCTGATCATCTAAGATCTAATCATCAAAGATCTGATCATCAAAGATCTGACCATCAAAGATCACATCGTGAACGTTTGAACCTTTAACTTTGACTCTTCGTGTTCCTCAGGGGAAATCCATCCTTTTTTAACTGATTAAAATACTAGTTTTAAATATTGTTACACAAACTAGTCAGTCTTTTAGACTCAGCCTGAAATATATTTAATTTAAATGATTTTAATAGGGCTCAGTCCACTCTTCCCCTTCTAAAACAAATCCTGATCACACACTTCTTCATCAGTCTTCTCTGGCTGACTCTGTCTGAGAGGTTCTGACTCAGCGGTTCTGTCTCCTCTAGGTCTGCAGCTCCGCCTCACGTTCAAAAATCATCTCATTGTCTCAAATTCACCAACACCCCCCGGTTTATTCCCATAAATATTCAAATAATTCCTGTTGAAGCTTGTAAGTTTCTCAGAATGTCGTGGCCCTCGTCTCCACTTCCATCTGAGGCGTCTCAGTATCAAGATTAACGTTATTTTTGAAGGTTCAACCAGAAATCTCCACATCTTTGCCGCTCCACGTTATAGAATGAACTTGGTCTAACTCTGGCTTGAAAGGCGGAGGGTGATAGACATTCCATCACAGATTATAATCTGACACCAGCAGAGATTAAAAGTTTATTTATTCAGCGAGGGGGCTTCTGTCTGGATTCTTCCCTCGTTTTGTTTCTGTCTGTTTCAGAGTTGTTTTGTTTTTTTATCCTGCAGGAAGGATCAGAGAACGAAGAGGAGGAGAGGGAGGAAGAGGAAGAGGAGAACACAGACTACCTGACGGACTCCAATAAAGAGAATGAGACGGATGAGGAGAACAATGTAAGACCTGACGTGTCACTGGTTTTAGAGCCTGAACGTGTTTTTAGTAGAACACAGAGCATTTGAGCCTCGTTGTAAGAAGACTCTGCTTTCACCTGCAGGAAGTTACCATCCGTGGCGGCGGACTGAAGCACGTGGAATGTCCCGAGGACGAAGACTTCATCCAGGCTCTGGACAAGATGATGCTGGAGAACCTGCAGGTCTGACACCTAACAACTTTGGAAAACATGGACGTGAATATTTAGATCGTAGCACCTTTACCTCCAAACACAGTCTGTTTTACAGAGGAACTGTTTGTCGACTGAAAACTGAAACTAAAAGGTGGATTTTAGAAGAAAAAAAAAATCTGCTTTTAAAGGGGACCAAAGATGCAAAATTCACTTTTTAATGTTTTTTTTAACTCAACTTTGGTTATGTACTTCTTAAAAAAACAGTCCTAGGGCCAAAAAAATGCACCCAGTGGTTTATTTACTCTAAGTATATTTATTTTTCAGTGATATAAATGTCTCGTTTTCAAATCCTACGGCTTGTGATGTCACAAGCTGCAGGACAACCCACCCCAACCTGAGTCCAGCCCCTCACCTAGCAACCCCTGGTGATGCTCCACCCACTTCAGTATAAAAGACGTCACGGTTGTTTTTCCTGAGTTCATCTCAGAGTTCGATGTTTCGTTGTTGTTAAAATGCAGTACCGCTAATAACTAATTATCTATCAGTAAAAACGAAAAAACTTATTTACGGGCTCTTAAATCAACCGGACGACTGCTCACGGACCATATCCGGTCCGCGCCGGATGTGGTCCGTGAAAAAAAGCGGTCCCCGCTAGAGAGAGCGTGTATAGCAGTTAGCAGCCAGTGTGTTACTCTGCAGCCTTATTGCTTGTTTTCGAAGAGTCAGACGAAGAGTTTTTAACATGGAGGGTGAACTTATGGATGTTTCTCAGCGGCCTACGCGACGCGTCAGCGCCTCATTTGCCCTGCCCAAAATGGCGTCTGCCTCTGGGTCTGACTCAGGGTCCCCTTTGGAGGGCGGAGTTAATGTAAACAGATTTTTGAAGGGCGTGGCCTTATCATAAACAGCTCGTTCAGAACGGAAGTCAGAAAAGGCAGAACTATAAAGGGGATATTTTATTATCTAAGAATTATTTTGTGCATTAAATTGAATGAACATGGTCTGGATAGCCCACAGACATACCATAAAAATTTATAAAACCAATATTTGGTCCCCTTTAAAATCCTTTAAATTTGACCAAACGAGCTGCGCTCTTTTCTGATTTTCACTTCTTCTTAGAAACTGTAAACTATATAATCACAGTTCATAGTTTATACAGTATATTTAAAAGAAACTACATTTTAAGGGAAAGCGACAAATTGGTTTAGTTTATAAAAATAACAAAAACCAGGAAGTTGGAAGTTGGTTTCAATCTCTTTTGAGCAAATCATCAGTGCTTTTTCTTGCTCTTTAAAACTTCTTTCAGCGTTCAGGTGTTGAGTCACAGATTCACCATCTTGTTGCCTGAATTTTCAACAAGTCTCTAAAACTACCGTACTGCAGCACATTGTCTCTCATAATTGTCAGAATAATTGCGGGCATCTTGAACTCGTCTCAATTAATAAAAAAATAACGTTTTATCACATGAGCTTTCTTCTGACAGAAAACATCCAAGGCTACGATGATAAATAATAAATATAAAAGTAACCGGTCCATATCCGCTCACCTCCATTTCTAAAGTGCACATCATTAGATTACGGTACATCATAAACGTAGAAACAGGGTGGGTACAATGTAGGAAACAAAACACTGCACTGTTTTGCACTCTTTGAACACACAAGTAGGTCGTCACTTCCAAAGTCCTGCAGCTCAGAATGCAGTCATACTGCCTGTTAGTCACAAACGCTCAGAATTCAGTGAGACGGGAACTCCATGTTTTTCTCACAGTTTTGAGCTCAGCTGTCTCCAACAGTCACAGCTCAGTGAGATACTTTCTTTAGGAACACCTTAAAATGTCTAAAGTCTTTACCTCTCATTTTCAGAACTGCTACCTGACCCAGTTATTAGGAGCAACAATCACCTCTACGTTACGTTAGTCTCTTAGAACCACCCGTTATTCAACGAGGGCACCTGCAAATTTATTGTAACCACATACCAACCCCCCCCCACACACACACACACACACACGGTCTGACAAGCGCCCTGCCTAGGTCAGTAATCTAGGGGGAAACACTGTAGACCATTGTGTTGTTTGACCTGAGTGTTCTAGATGAATCGTAGAGTTGTAACCGAAAGAAATTTATTCAGAAACGTCTTCATCAAATGTAAGAGTTGTTAAAAATGACAACATTTTTTAACCAAAGATTGTTTGAACGATGCCCCAAATACTGTCAATCAAAATGTTTCTGCCCATTTAAGAGACGTTTTTATTCAGATGTAGTGAATTCAAATTCATCTTAGCTTTGATGTAATTTAAACAGATGGCTTTAGATTCTTCTTAGCTTTTATCTTTATGAGCAAATCATATCTGCAAATAATATTATGGACTCTAAAGGCAGCATTTATAATGAAAACGGCACTGGGCCCAGATTGGAACCTTGGGGAACTCCACATGCAATCAGTGTTACAACAGAAGAATATTAACGTATTTTTGCGAATAAAGGTTGCACCGTTATATAGATTGCTTTGTCCAATTATTGCCAAAAAATTGGAAAAATCCATAAACGGGTCGCACCTTAATATAGATCGCACCTACGTCACCGCCGACGTAACGCGTCACCGCTGAGACAACCCGGAAATGTGGACCGAGTGTTTAGCTCTGCTGCAAATGTCTGCCACAGGAGCGAGCGCGCACGGAAGGACTTTACAAGATTAACACGGTAAAAACAATTATTTGTTTGCTGAACATTATAGCACAAGGGTTCCTGAGCTTAACCATTCCTTAATAAATTTACGAAATGTTCAAATCAGCTGGATTTAAATTGTTTCGCTTTGACGTCTTCCAAATCCGTCGCGTGCGCTGCCAAAATAAATTATAAATAAATCGAATTTTAGCTCAAATGTCTCATACAGGTCAACAGTTTGTAAATGAAACCCAAATAATTACGCTCTGTAAGCTGAAAGAAAATCTGCGGTGTGGTTTATGAGTTATTTCGACAAATAGTATCCGTTTTGGTAGCTACCGCTAACAACAAAGAACGATGCAAAAAGATCAATTTTTTTTAGCTCTAAACATCTCATAAAGCTAGTCAGTTGTAAATGTCCATACAGTGATTACATTCTATAAGTTTGATAAAAATCTGTCCTGTGGTTCTTGACTTATCTTGCTAACAAACAGTTAAACAGAAGTTACCTCCAGAGCAGGAGGCCGGGCAGCGACAGAGTCAGTCCGAGCAGAGGAGGCTTTTTTCGTACACATGAGCTGGAAACATAGAGTGACATATAAGAGTGGAGGAAGGAGTACACAGGTCGACTACATTCTGTGTAGAAGAGGAAACCTGAGGGAGATTGGAGACTGTAAGGTTGTAGCAGGGGAGAGCGTGGCCAGACAGCATCGGATGGTTGTGTGTAGAATGACTGTTGTTGCGAAGAAGAGAAAACGAGTAAAACCAGAGAAGAAGACCAAATGGTGGAAGCTAAAGAAGGAAGAATGTTGTGAGAAATTCAGAGACGAGCTGTTAAAGGCTCTGGGTGGTAAGAAAGAGCTTCCAAGTGACTGGGCTACTACAGCAACAGTAATTAGAGAGACAGGTAGGAAGGTACTTGGTGTGTCATCTGGACAGAGAATAGATGATAAGGAAACCTGGTGGTGGAATAGTGAAGTGCAGGACGCCATTCAAAGAAAGAGATTAGCCAAGAAGAAATATGACAGTGAGAGGACTGAAGAGAGGAGACAGGAATATAAGGAGATGGGACATAGAGCAAAGAGGGAAGTAGCTAAGGCAAAGCAGAGGGCGTACAATGAGTTGTATGGGAGACTGGACACTAAAGAGGGCGAGAAGGACTTGTACCGATTGGCAAGACAGAGGGATCAGGCTGGAAAGGATGTGCAGCAGGTTAGGCTTATTAAAGATGGGAATGGGAATGTTCTAACAAGTGAGGAGAGTGTGATGGGAAGATGGAAGGATTACTTTGAGGAGCTAATGAATGAAGAGAATGAAAGAGAAAGAAGAGTGGAGGTACATAGAAACTGTGGACCAGGAAGTGGGAAAGATTAGTGAGGGTGAAGTCCGGAAAGCTCTGAAAAGAATGAAGAAGGGGAAGGCAGTAGGACCTGATGACATACCAGTGGAGGTTTGGAAATGTCTTGGAGAGATGGCAGTGAGGTTTTTGACTCAAATATTTAATGGAATATTTGAGGGTGAGAAAATGCCTGAAGAATGGAGAAGAAGTGTGCTGGTTCCCATTTTTAAGAACAAGGGTGATGTACAGAGTTGTAGCAACTACAGGGGAATTAAGTTGATGAGCCACACAATGAAGATCTGGGAGAGAGTTGTGGAAGCAAGACTTAGACAAGATGTGACTATCTGTGAGCAGCAGTATGGTTTCATGCCAAGAAAGAGCACCACAGATGCCATCTTTGCTTTGAGGATGTTGATAGAGAAGTACAGAGAGGGTCAGAAAGAACTCCATTGTGTGTTTGTGGATTTAGAAAAAGCTTATGACAGGGTACCAAGAGAAGAGGTGTGGTATTGCATGAGGAAATCTGGAGTGGCAGAAAAGTATGTTAGACTGGTACAGGACATGTATGAGGACAGCAGGACAGTGGTGAGATGTGCTGTGGGAGTGACAGATAGCTTCAAAGTGGCGGTGGGATTGCATCAAGGATCGGCTCTGAGCCCCTTCCTGTTTGCTCTGGTGATGGACCGACTAACAGATGAGGTCAGGCAGGAATCCCCATGGACTATGATGTTTGCAGATGACATTGTGATCTGTGGTGAGAACAGGGAACAAGTGGAAGAGAACTTGGAGAGGTGGAGGTATGCTCTTGAAAGAAGAGGAATGAAAGTCAGCCGTAGTAAGACAGAGTACATGTGTGTGAATGAGAGGGAGGCCAGTGGAACAGTGAGGCTACAAGGAGCAGAGGTCACAAAGGTGCAGGACTTCAAGTACTTGGGGTCCACTGTCCAGGGAAATGGGGAATGTGGTAAAGAGGTGAAAAAGAGAGTCCAGGCAGGATGGAGTGGATGGAGAAAAGTTTCAGGAGTGATTTGTGACAAAAAGGTGTCAGCAAAGGTCAAAGGAAAAGTTTACAAGACAGTGGTGAGACCAGCTATGTTGTATGGTCTGGAGACAGTGGCATTGACAAAGAGACAGGAGAAAGAACTGGAAGTGGCAGAAATGAAGATGTTGAGGTTCTCCTTAGGAGTGACAAGGATGGATAAGATCAGGAATGAGATCATCAGAGGTACAGCACATGTTGAACAACTGGGAGATAAAGTTAGGGAGGCCAGACTGAGATGGTTTGGACATGTCCAGAGGAGGGACAGTGGGTATATTGGTAGAAGGATGTTAGAAATGCAGCTGCCAGGAAAAAGACAAAGAGGGAGACCAAAGAGGAGATATATGGATGCAGTTAGAGAGGACATGGAGGTAGTTGGAGTGAGGACAGAGGATGCAGAGTAGAGCTGTCATCGGGCCGGAAATCCACGGCCCTACCCTACCCGAGCCCTAAGTTTAATTACCCAAGCCCGAGGGAGCCCGCTGATTTCCTAGAAATCACCGCCCGACCCGACCCTACCCGATTAAAAAAAAAAACAACAACAACAAAAAAAAAAAAAACACTACGTTTATTTATTAAGCTTTTACTGCGTTCTCCCACTCAGCAAAAGAACTTGATGTTGTTCTTCTTTGTTTTGATGGAGGAGGAGGAGGTGTGAGCGCGCTGCTCGCAGTTTGCTGTTGAAGCTTCAGGAATGTCAGGAATGCGGCAACTTGTTCCGCCGCAGAGAGCAGTGTGCGGACGTGAGCGTGCACCTGACGCACGTCAGCTGGTGACATAATTTTGAGCTCGTTAAAGTTAGGCCACAGAAATAATGCAACTCTGTGCAAGTCGTGGATAATAATTTTGCGCTCCAGCACTTCTGCATGACATGTCGCGCAGAAACACCTGCTGCGGAGAGTCTGTGAGGACTGGCAGTGTTGCTTCAGTTTCTCATTCCAGAGACAAACCAGGTTGGTGGGATATTTGTCACCCTCCAGTTCTCTCTGTGCACGGTAAAATGGTTCGAGAAATGTCACTAAAAAGTCCAGCATGTCGGGGGAGACGCTGTCAGGCGCGCGCCGCGCGCCTGCTCTCTGGCTGCCAATTTAGTGGCTGCGCTCAGTGCGCTGCGGTTTTCACCATCTAAATTCACTCTATTAATTATTTCCTCATCAATAAACTTACTGCCTTATATTCTTTACAAGCAGATTAAAACAATTTTATATTGTGTGCATTTTTATTTAGTTTTGTTTGTGCTGTATGATTAAAAAAAAACACATCAAAGCCCGAGCCCGACCCGCGGCCCGCCAATCAAACGCAAAAATATGGCCCTACCCTACCCGAAGTCGGGTAGGGCTCGGGTAGGGTCGGGCTCGGGCAAAGAAACGACACCTCTAATGCAGAGGACAGAGTGAGGTGGAGGAGGATGACTCGCTGTGGCGACCCCTGAAAAGGGAAAAGCCGAAAGAAGAAGAAGAAGAAGATGAACTCGAAACGGTCGGTGGACTCTCTGGAAGTGTCCCCTAGTGGACAAAAGTGGTACTGCACCATTTTTTTTCCAAAAGGAAAAAACGGTCATATCTGAGCCAAAAATTAGTCTAAAAATATGGGGAAAAATCCATAAACAGGTCTCACCTCTCTATAGGTTGCAGGGCATGCAAATTAGGTAAAAACGCGACCTATAGTCCGGAAAATACGGTAACATATATGAAGTGAGAAACTTCAGTCAGACATTGTTTTAAATAACTCCTTTAATACTTTCACGCTGTTCAGGCTGAAATGGGGGTCGGTTGTATAAAAAGAGTAAAAATTAAAAATGTCTTCCTTCCTGACGTGTTGTCGGTCTCTGCAGCAGCGCAGTGGCGAGGCAGTGAAGGTGCACCAGCTGGACGTGACCATTCCTCTGCAGCTAAAGAGTCAGCTGAAGAAGGGTGGGTCTGGACAGCAGTGCACGGTGGAGGGAGACTCTGACGACTCCAACACCATGCAGTTCGTCATGCTGACCCGAAAAGGCAACAAGCAGCAGGTACGAAGCAGACAACAGGTGCACAGTTAACGCTAGCAGCCGAAGCAAAGGTTCAGACCACAGAACGGACACTCAGATGAGGAGAGTAATGCTTTTTATTATCATCATACAGTTTCTCTTTGGACTTCGGCTGCTATTTTACTTGACTTCGGTCCTTTCACTCAAACATTTTCACAGGAATGTTTTTAAGCCACTTAAAGTGAGACTAAACCCAGGTTGAGACGGTAACTCCTCCTTCCAAAATCTCCCTGAAAATGGGCGTGTCGAGAGACAAGGAAGGGTGGAGGTAGAGTTGTGCTTTTGTTCACGCCTCCACCTGCAACAACCTAAAACAAATTAAACCTCTAGCCAACAACATACACCAAGCAACAACAAAGAATAAACATGTAGATGTATTTATCTATTCCACCCATTCCATCCAAAACCAAAGGCCTAAAACAATGAAAATGAAAATAAAAATAAAACCGCTTGTCAGGAGTGAAATGCAGCACTTCCATATAAGGTATGCACTTCTCATCTCTGCAGGGGATTGGCTCTGCTTGAACCACCTGTGTGACATCACACATGAGCAGACATGTCACACATGAGCGTTTGCACAAATAAGAAAATTAAGGTGTAATCCACCAGTTCAACCCATAGAACTACCGTAAACACATTTTTAGACCAAATATTGCCAAATATTGCCAATTTACACAGATATGCACAATTATGTGAGAATAAACACAGCCATAGTGCTAGATAACATTTTAAACACATTCTAGGGAGTTTATCAGCTAAAAAAAGTTAATTTTGGGTTTAGTCGCACTTTAAGCTGCTTCAGGTTTTCTACAGGTGATCAGGTGAAGATGAGGATTTTTATCATAAACCACAAGGTGTACGGTTCCTGTAGCCTCTAGCTGGGCTGCGACTCAAAGCTGCTCTACTATAGCTGATTTTGTTGCCCACATTTATGGTTTATTCTGCGAAATGTGCACCAGAAATGAAAATAGGCAGATTTGAACCAGTTTTTAATCATTAGTAGTGATGCTGCACAACATATGGCAAATTTATTGTGATCGCAGCATCCCAAAGGTCTTGGCCTGCAGAGTCAGGGTTCACAGTGACTGGGAATCAGGAAGCGTTTGGAAAATGCAGAGAAACTTCTTCTGTGCATGAAAAGGTCTGATGGAGAAGATGAATGCTGCTTTATATGGATGTCTCCAACAGAGGAATCAAACAGAAATAGTAAAAGTTTTAAGATCTGGCGCGACGCGTGGGGTCAAAAGCTTTCACGTTAAATGTGAGCGAGGGCCACGGTGGTGCAACGCGTGGTTTCAGGGCAGAATCTGGCCCCTTTACTGCAGGGCGTGTTCGGCTGTTCTGCCAGGAGTCGAGCAAAAACAGCTCGAGTGAGAAAACACAGAGCGGCTTCTGTCGTGAGGCGAGTGGACGGAAGTGAAGTTTCTCTGAGCAAACACGCCAACGTCACTGCAGCGAGGAGAACAAGCCCCCTGTGTGTGTGTGTGTGTGTGTGTGTTTCCTGCCACAGAACCAACATTCAGCTGCTGTATGAACAGTGTGTTTATCTGCTCCACCTTCAAGAATCCAGTTCAGCATGTTTTATAGAGTGAAAAAGACAAAACTAGGTTTTATTTTAAACACGAAGCATCATGTTTATCGTCACCTGGATTCCTGTCTACAAGCAGAGCGACGCTAGCAGTTTCCACCCACTTCCAGTCTTTATGCTAAGCTAACAGGTGGCTTTTTGTAGCTTCAGAACAAACGAATGAATCCCAGAAAAAAACTCAAAAGTGTTTCTTCTTTTATGAAACAGAAGCTCAAAAAGCTGCGTCGGCCATCTTTGATGGCTCCAAATGTAGGTCAGTTGTGGACTTGTCCTATAATTACGGTACTTCCAGTAATTAGTTTCATTTAAATCCTTTGAGTGATTCATGGGAAATTTTGCTAAAAGACATAATCTCCAACAACGTTTTAAACAGAACTGAAGGATCTGTTAGCAGAGATATTTGACGGCTACTACAACAAATTCGACCTTAATTTCTCTAAACAATCATTTGTGTGTTTGTTAAGATAGCTGTTGCGGCCATGTTGAAATTTAAACAAAGTACTTGGCGAGCTGTTGGCATGAGTATTATAACTGGAGGTTAAAGTTAGCTGCTGGCTCATCAAAGTGTAGCTCAGTTTTTCTAAAATAACCAAGTTTCAGCCGTTTTTGTATTTGCTAAGATAGCTGTGTCGACCATGTTGAAATTTAAATGAAAAACCATTAGCAAGATTAGCACAGCAGAAGCTCAGCTACTACCATGCCAAATTATAATTTATCATCTTTGAAAATGAAAGTTTTTTTAATTTCAGTGGTTGTTCAGGTAGCTGTGGCAGCCATTTTGAACTGGGCTGTCTCAAATATCTAATTGGTGGTAGAGGAACCTCCAGTGGGTGCTCAGATATTTAACAGAACTCGTAATCTCAGTAGGATTTGAAGTAGTCATTCAATGTCCTGGGTATTTTTGGGTCGTTTTTGCCAGAGCCATATATATAGAGAGTTCCGACACGCTTTGATCTCACCGACAGGCGGTCAATCGTTCCAAACAACGGCTATGGAAACCTTGTGGAGCTGCGCCCTCTGGCGGCGACATAGCGCTACTGCAGGCAGCTTCAGACTGTAACCAGAGCCATGGAACAAATCGCCCCCTCCATGACCCACGTGACTTCCGCATTCCATTCTTACAATGGAACTCTATGGAAGTGTCGCAACTCTCACTTTATATGGCTCTGGTTTTTGCTAAATACGTTGCTACGGTAACGAAATGTTAATAAAAATGAGCAGCTGTTTGGATCAGTTGATGGTGTCGGTGCGCTCTTCTGTTCGGGACTCGTTAAAGTTGTCAAAAGAGTAAAATACAGGTAGTCCCCTACTTACGAACGAGTTCCGTTCCTACGTTCGTTCGTAACTCGAAATCGCCATAAGTCGAAAAACACATACACACTGGCTGCCCCATATACACGTACATGTACGGTACTGTACAGTTACCAAGCACTTCACCTATCCTAACACAGTACCCTACATAATTATCAAAAAACACATACAGTACATTTGGAGCCATAATGAAGGAAAAAAAGAGTTCATTTCTTACTGGGAGCTGGTCAATTATTCCTCTGTCTGTTAGCATGTTAGCTCGTTGCACGTCCGAGCTCTGCAGCTTCCTGCTGCTTCACGCGGTCCAAACTGTTTACAGTAAGGCCTGTTAGCATGTTAGCTCCATACATTTGGAGCCATAATGAAGGGAAAAAAGTGTTAATAACTTACTGTGAGCTGGTGAAGCCATTTCTCCGCATGTTAGCATGTTCGCTCCGTGTCCCGGCAACATCTGAGGCCGCGAGTCCATTCTTCCGCCTGAGACGTCCACAGAGTTCACAGAGCGTTTACAGCTCATTTATCCGAGTGAGGCAACCTCTGATCGGACACACGGTCCGTCCAAAGCCGGCTGTCGAGGCCGGAGCTAACCGAAGCTAACTGAAAACTGCCGGACACTGCGTAAATTGGCTTCTAAATAATAATAATAATAATACTTTATTTATAAAGCCATTTAAAACAACCACAACTGCAACAAAGTGCTGTACACATAAAATCAAGAACATTTAAACACATAAAATAAGATTATTTTTCTTTTTTTTTTTTTTAAATGAGATGCCTGACGTAATCCTGAAACGTCGTAAGTCGAGGACTACCTGTAATTAGAAACCCGTGTAGAGGTGAATTAACTACATGAAGTTTTTTATGTTCTTCTTTGGCACACACCAACAAACCTGCACTTGTCGTTGTTGTTATTATTTTAATCTGCAGTCTATGATGGAGTTTCTGTTCTTCTGGCCGACAGTATAAAATCCTGAACGTTCCCCTGTCGTCTCACCTGGCGGCGAACCACTTCAACCAGCAGCAGGCGGAGCAGGAGGAGCGCATGAGGATGAAGAAACTGACCCTGGACATCAACGAGAGGCAGGAGCAGGAGGACTACCAGGGTACGTAACGCCACACACTCGCTTTACGCCCTCTGCACTTGTGCTGGATTAAAACATGTCGGATGTTGATGAAAACAGCAGCTCTGCCACGACGAAACGAACTCGATCAAACATGTTTACACGTCGGAACTGAAACGATCTCGTCTAAATTAATTTTTCACATTTTTCGTGCTGAAAGACGATTAAACGTTAATTTCCTAAAGATTCACGTTCATAAATCTGTTTTCTCGGCTGTAAAGAGCAGAGAACTGGACCAACAGGGAAACAAAACATCGTGCGGTGACAATCAGCTAAAATCACGTCTCAGAAGTTTGACCCTCGGCTGAGCTTTATGGAAATAAAAACATGTTTAATTTTTTTTATTTTACAGTTATTTAGATTTAAACTTCAGTGCACAAATCTGACCAGAAGACTTTATGTTAACTAGAAAAATTAGCAATTTCCACAGTGAATTCTGAGAGCTGAATGAGTTTATAGCAGCTAAAACGAGAAAAACTGGTAAACAAATCAAATAATCAGAACAGGAGCTAAAAGCTCAAACTAATAAAACAGTAGCTAAAAGATCAAATTAACAGAACAGTTGATTAAAAAACGGCTAAAAGATCAAATTAACAGAACAGTTGATTAAAAAACTCCTATTTAGTAAAACAGTAGCTAAACTCTAAAATCAGCAAAGCATTAGCAATACAATAGCTAAAAACTAAAACTAGCAGAACGGAAGTGTAAGAAATTTATAGGATAGAGGCTAAAAACTAAAATGAGCAAAACCGTAACAAAAAGATAAAATTGGCAACACAATAGCTAAAATCTAAAAACAGCTAAGCAATAGCTAAAACCTAACATTTGCAAAACCATAACTAAAAGCTTAAATCAGTAAAATGGTTGCTGACAGCTAAATATAGTTAAACAATAGCTTAAAGCTAAAGTTGTTAAAACGGTACTTAAAAGGAACAAAACTGTAATAGAAAGCTAAAATAAGCAAACCAATAGCTAATAGCTAAAACCAACAAAATATTAGCTAAAAGCTCAAATAAAAAAATAAGCTGAAAGTTCAAACTTGCAAAACAGGATTTATTTTTTGTTTTGTAAGTTGATGAAAACTAAGAAAACAGATAAATGCTAAAATCAACAAAGCAACAGCTAAAAAACAAAAACAGCTAAGCAATAGCTAAAACTTAACATTAGCTAAACCTTATCCGAAAGCTAAAATCAGTAAAATAGTTGCTGAAAGCTAAAAATAGTTGAGCAATAGCTAAAAGCTAAAGTTAGCAAAACAGACGTTTACAGCTAAAATCTGCAAACCTGTAATTAAAAGCTGAAAGCAGCAAAACAGTTAAAATGTAAATTTAGCTAAAGAATAAATGAAACATTACCTAAAAGCTCAAACCAGCAAAATGGTAGTTAAAGGCTAACAGTAACATGAGAAGAAAAAAACAAAGCAAGAGCTGAAGTCGTGTTCCGAGCACATTTTTTAAAGGGAATTCTGTGGGAATTAAAAAAAATTTTTTTTTTTAACATTTTGAAAAATACAAAATTTACAGAAACAAAAAGTCGCAGCACTCGTCTGCTGAACGAGCCGAACATTTTGGGTCGCACTCCGACTGAACCGTTGGTTTCCTCTCTTCGTGCTGCAGAGATGATGCAATCGTTGGCCCAGCGCCCGGCTCCGGCCAACACCAACCGAGAGCGCCGGCCTCGCTACCAGCACCCGAAGGGCGCGCCCAACGCCGACCTGATCTTCAAAACCGGAGGAAGGTGAGACGAGCGCCCCGCAGCGAGACGCTGACATCAGAACGTGGCGAATCGGAGGTCGCTGTCGCAGACAGAGCCTCGCCGCCGTCTCTTTGAAAAAGTCCAGAGGTGCAAGACAGGCAGGCAGAGAGAGACAGACAGGAAGCTCGAGCAGTTAGCCAGACCCTAAAAGAAAACAAAGTTTTTAAAAAAGTCTGAAAGTAGCTAAATGTTGGCTAAATGTAAAAGTTACAAGCTTAAAAGCTTCAAGTATCAAACCGGACACCCAGAAGCTAAAGGTAGTTTAAAAAAATGAATAAAACAAAAGCTAAATGTGGTTAAAGGTTAAAAGGTACAATAAACAAATGCAGCAAAAGAGTAACAAAGCACTAGCCAAAGTTTAAATAGAGCAAAAGGTTAACAAAACTCTTAAAGTAGCCAAAGGCTAACCAAAAGCTCAAAGTAGTAAAAACTAGCTAAAAGCAGCAAATGGTTAGCTGTATTGTAAATCTGAAAGCAGCAAAAGACTTGCTAACTAATTAAAGTTGCAAAAGACTAACTGAAAGCTACATTTAACAAAACATTAACTAAAGGCTATAGTCAAAGGCTATCTAAAAGCCTAAAGTAGCAAAATGCTGGTTAGAAGCTAAAAGTAGTAAAAGCTTATTGGCTAAAAGCTAAAATAGAAACAGGACGTATTTAAGCTAAAAGTAGAACAGGGCTTAGAAAAAGATAAAACAAAAATTTAGTTAAAAGATAAAAATTACAAAACCCTTGCTAAAAGCTAAATAATCAAAGGACTAGCTAAAAAGTATAAAAGATAGCTAAAAGCTAACGATAGTAAAAGATAATGAAAAGATAATAAACTACATATACCGGTAAATGTATCAAAAAAGCAGCTAGAAGTTAAAGTTAGCAAAAGGCTAGGTATAAGCAAAAGGTTATGCAGTAGCTAAAACTAGCTAAAGCCGCAAAAAAGCTGAAAGTAGAAAAACGCTAACTAAAGGTGTTAGAACGGTAAAGACTAGCTAGAAACTTTAGAATTTCTCATAAATAAAGTTAAATATTTTGAAAAGTATAAAAGATACAAACACCAAAAGTCCCAGCACCCATTTCCTGAATGAGCCGAACGTTTTGATGTGTGAGCAGCTAAAATAACACAAAGTCTGCAGAAGTAGATTGTAAAAGAACAGTCTGAGTGCTTTTTAAATCCAAAAAGTGCTGTTTCGGCTCGTCTGCAGTAACCGCTCCGCTCTGTCCTCCAGGAGACGCTGACACGAGTCCTGGCCCGGGTTGAGCGAGCGAGCATGACGGAGAATGAACGAGCATAAAAGAGAGAGAGAGGAAAAAAACAAAACGAGGAGATCGGAGGGGAAACCGGCCGCAACCGGGATCGAGTCCCCCCCGCTGACGTCGGGACAGACCGAAGCCCTGACCTGAACAGACTGCCACCCAGCCGAAGGGTCAGCGGAGGAGGAGGAGCCACGAGCTGGGGTCAGAGGTCAGGACTCACACGAGGGGCTCTTTTCTTTTTTGTCTGTTGCCAGAGATGACAAAAAACATCACGACTGTCTGGACCAGCAAACGGACTTCACACCGGCGCGACGGACGGACGGAGACAAGACGAAGGTCCGCCGTCACGCCAGGCGGAGGACAAACAAACTTTCTTTTGTCTTTAAGAGCGCTCATCTGGATCGCTTTCATTTTTCGACACGGACAACACGTCTGCCTCTTCTGTAGCAACAGTTCAGAGGAAAACACGTCAGTTTAAATTCATTCACGACGTCGGAAAGATCAAAAATGGTCGACTGGGTTTGACTTCTGTTACTAAATTACCCAAACTTCAGTTAGATCAACGCAGAAATGTCAAAATATTCACTTTACGCTAAATAAACACGCCGACTCGCACATTGTCCCTGCCTGTCCATCATATTAAACCTCATCACGTTAAAAATAAATTAATTTCAGAGATCAAAGTGGTTTTTTGGCGCCAGCTGCAAAGAAATTCTATTTTAATTTTATTCTGTTGAAGTTTTGTGCTGATTCATCAGGTGGAAGTTAAAACTGCAAATTGTGTTTCAGTTTTTTTCAGATTTAGTCTAAACGTTTTCTCTGAAGATGACACATTTAGATTGATAATTCTCAAGTTAGATTTAAAATCATCTCGTTAACGGATGTTTTATTCGATTCATCAGGTGAAGTCAGATTCTTCCTGAGTTGAGTCTTTCTAGAAGAATCCACATCGCCTGCTGCCTTTAGTGCCAAACACTCCAACAAACGTCTCCGTCGGTCAGCGCTCAGTATTTGTTGTGCATGACTCTCAGCTACTACCACACCCTCTGTAGACCTGACTGAGACATTTTTATATAATCCAGCCAAGTGCCTGATGACCCACTTGACGGATTTTAATGGAACTCTGTGGAATGACCTGACCAACATCTACAACCCAATTCAAGATGGCCGCCACCTCTAATAGACCATAAGCCAGAGTCTCACGGCGTTGCAGCTGTTGGAGACTAACTAGTTGTTGAACAGCATTCATGAAGGAGTTTCCAGATGTTTGCAGAGGTTTTCATCTTCCGAGTGCGAGTCTCAGCGACGTGATCTTTTCAAACGAGTCGCAGAGTCGTCTCCGTGTCTCGACCCTCGGGACAGAAAACACCTGAGACCACGGCCCTGAATGTCCACGTCCATCATCTTTACCTGCTTCTTCCTTTCTGGGTCGCGCGAGCGGTGGGGGACACCTGGACAAGTCTCAGTTCATCACAGGAACACCTGGACATGTCTCAGTCCATCACAGGAACACCTGGACAAGTCTCAGTCCATCACAGGAACACCTGGACATGTCTCAGTTCATCACAGAGACACCTGGACAAGTCTCAGTCCATCACAGGGACACCTGGACAAGTCTCAGTTCATCACAGGGACACCTGGACATGTCTCAGTTCATCACAGGAACACCTGGACAGGTCTCAGTTCATCACAGGAACACCTGGACATGTCTCAGTTCATCACAGAGACACCTGGACAAGTCTCAGTCCATCACAGGGACACCTGGACATGTCTCAGTTCATCACAGGGACACCTGGACAGGTCTCAGTCCATCACAGGGACACCTGGACATGTCTCAGTTCATCACAGAGACACCTGGACAAGTCTCAGTCCATCACAGGAACACCTGGACAGGTCTCAGTTCATCACAGGAACACCTGGACATGTCTCAGTCCATCACAGGAACACCTGGACAGGTCTCAGTTCATCACAGGAACACCTGGACATGTCTCAGTTCATCACAGAGACACCTGGACAAGTCTCAGTCCATCACAGGAACACCTGGACATGTCTCAGTTCATCACAGAGACACCTGGACAGGTCTCAGTCCATCACAGGGACACCTGGACATGTCTCAGTTCATCACAGAGACACCTGGACAAGTCTCAGTCCATCACAGGAACACCTGGACATGTCTCAGTTCATCACAGGGACACCTGGACAAGTCTCAGTCCATCACAGGAACACCTGGACAAGTCTCAGTTCATCACAGGAACACCTGGACATGTCTCAGTTCATCACAGGAACACCTGGACAAGTCTCAGTCCATCACAGGAACACCTGGACAAGTCTCAGTCCATCACAGGAACACCTGGACAATGTCTCAGTCCATCACAGGAACACCTGGACAAGTCTCAGTCCATCACAGGAACACCTGGACATGTCTCAGTCCATCACAGGAACACCTGGACAAGTCTCAGTCCATCACAGGAACACCTGGAACATGTCTCAGTTCATCACAGGAACACCTGGACATGTCTCAGTCCATCACAGGAACACCTGGACAAGTCTCAGTTCATCACAGGAACACCTGGACATGTCTCAGTCCATCACAGGAACACCTGGACATGTCTCAGTCCATCACAGGGACACCTGGACAAGTCTCAGTCCATCACAGGAACACCTGGACATGTCTCAGTTCATCACAGGAACACCTGGACATGTCTCAGTCCATCACAGGAACACCTGGACATGTCTCAGTTCATCACAGGAACACCTGGACATGTCTCAGTCCATCACAGGAACACCTGGACAAGTCTCAGTCCATCACAGGAACACCTGGACAATGTCTCAGTTCATCACAGGAACACCTGGACATGTCTCAGTCCATCACAGGAACACCTGGACATGTCTCAGTCCATCACAGGAACACCTGGACATGTCTCAGTCCATCACAGGAACACCTGGACATGTCTCAGTCCATCACAGGAACACCTGGACATGTCTCAGTTCATCACAGGAACACCTGGACAAGTCTCAGTCCATCACAGGAACACCTGGACATGTCTCAGTCCATCACAGGAACACCTGGACATGTCTCAGTCCATCACAGGAACACCTGGACAAGTCTCAGTCCATCACAGGAACACCTGGACATGTCTCAGTTCATCACAGGAACACCTGGACATGTCTCAGTCCATCACAGGAACACCTGGACATGTCTCAGTTCATCACAGGAACACCTGGACATGTCTCAGTTCATCACAGGGACACCTGGACATGTCTCAGTCCATCACAGGAACACCTGGACAAGTCTCAGTCCATCACAGGAACACCTGGACATGTCTCAGTCCATCACAGGAACACCTGGACAAGTCTCAGTCCATCACAGGAACACCTGGACATGTCTCAGTCCATCACAGGAACACCTGGACAAGTCTCAGTCCATCACAGGAACACCTGGACAATGTCTCAGTTCATCACAGGAACACCTGGACATGTCTCAGTCCATCACAGGGACACCTGGACAAGTCTCAGTTCATCACAGGAACACCTGGACAAGTCTCAGTCCATCACAGAACACCTGGACATGTCTCAGTCCATCACAGGAACACCTGGACAAGTCTCAGTCCATCACAGGAACACCTGGACAAGTCTCAGTTCATCACAGGAACACCTGGACAACATGTCTCAGTTCATCACAGGAACACCTGGACAAGTCTCAGTTCATCACAGGAACACCTGGATAGGTCTCAGTTCATCACAGGAACACCTGGACAACATGTCTCAGTTCATCACAGTGACACCTGGACAACATGTCTCAGTTCATCACAGGAACACCTGGACAAGTCTCAGTTCATCACAGGAACACCTGGATAGGTCCCAGTTCATCACAGGAACACCTGGACAACATGTCTCAGTTCATCACAGGGACACCTGGACAACATGTCTCAGTTCATCACAGGAACACCTGGACAGGTTTCAGTTCATCACAGGGACACCTGGACAACATGTCTCAGTTCATCACAGGAACACCTGGACAGGTCTCAGTTCATCACAGGAACACCTGGACAAGTCTCAGTCCATCACAGGGACACCTGGACAAGTCTCAGTCCATCACAGGAACACCTGGACAAGTCTCAGTCCATCACAGGAACACCTGGACAAGTCTCAGTTCATCACAGGAACACCTGGACAAGTCTCAGTCCATCACAGGAACACCTGGACAAGTCTCAGTCCATCACAGGAACACCTGGACAAGTCTCAGTCCATCACAGGGACAGCCTGGACAGGTCTCGGTCCATCACAGGAACACCTGGACAAGTCTCAGTTCATCACAGGAACACCTGGACAAGTCTCAGTTCATCACAGGGACAGCCTGGACAGGTCTCGGTCCATCACAGGGCGTGTCCAGGTCTCAGAATTCAATAATAATTATAGAACTGGTCCATACTCACCTGTCTTAATTTCTAAAGCGTTCTCCAGTAGATTAAATCAGCACCGTGGGGGCGGGTCCAGAGTGAAATAATGTGCACGGCCAAGAATACACGGCACCTAGCTCGCTGGTCACCTGGCTCGCTGGTCACCTGGCTCGCTGGTCACCTGGTCTCCAACGCTCAGATTTCAGAGCCTCACATGGAAAATTCACATTTTCTTACAAGTTTGTCACCAACTGTCCTCTAACCGCGAGACAACGACCTTTTGTAAACTGAGTGTGGTAGTAGCTGAGAGTCATTAACAGCAGATCCTCTGAGAGTTGACAGGTCACACTGGTTCAAAGTGTGTGTGAGCTGGTGAGGCAGGAGGAGACCGCTGGACAGGGCTCGGAGTTGAAGCTGTAAAATCCCAGTTTCCACATCCAGGAAGTGAAATGACAGGAAGTGAAATGACAGGAAGTGAAATGACAGGAAGTGAAATGACAGGAAGTGAAATGACAGGAAGTGAGCAACCTGACGGCTCAGACACGATTCTGTGAACTGAACGAGCACAACGCCAGGAAACGTTTGCTGCTTCGACGTTCATCTTCTCTTGAAGGCCTCTGAACGTTTTCACGGCTGGAATCCTCCCCTCGAGTCGCTCTGCGAGAACTTCACGACAACGTGACGACGTGTTGGGTTCACGTTTTAAGACGACCCACGGATCCACGCCGGTGCGTCACCAGTCACGGGCTGAAGGTGCGTTTGCGCCTCTTGTGGGTTTTAAAGAAATTATTTTGCTGGACTCAACCGGAGGAACTTTCCCCTGATCCTTTTGGACCTAGGGAAGCCTGACGGTGTCACCAGTGAACACCTGAGCGCACCTGTTCAACGTTGACTCCAGCTTTTCTCCAACCAGCCAAAACTTTGGACAGTTGACTCATTTTTGCTTTGGCTTGTTTTTCTCCTTTAGTTTCCCGTGTGCCTGGAAGTCTTCCTGAGCGACGACACAAACTGAGATGTTTTAGATCAATTTAACTCATTAGGCGGATGAATAATTCTACCGGGCTGCACGAGCCGTTCACGTGTTCGTTTCTTTGCTGTAGTTTTAAAAAGTGCTTTGAGTTTGTGTGTAGTGAAAACTGCTGAAGCTGCTTGTAATAAAGAACATTTCTCCAGGAAACCAGTTTTCTGGGCTGAGAAGGAGCTCGGTCTTGTGTTTGTGGTGTGTTCTTGTTTGCGAGGGTGCGTCTTGTTTGTCGACGTCTAATTACAAGGCTGGAGGCAGAAGTATTTCCTCATTTCCTGCCAGGACTTTCTGCTAAATGCTGCGCGTGTGGAGAAATGACAAGAAGGGGTCGCAGTCTTTAAAATGATGTCGCAGTTCTTTATGATTCATTTCAAGCTCAAAGTTTCATCCTGAGGAATATCAAAAGGTGCATTTTGAATGAGTTCAACTCCACATTTTTATAACATTCTGACGCGCTCCACATGAACGAAGCGCAGTGACGGTCACGGCTGAATGTTTCTGCAGCGCTTCAGGTCAGAGTTCAACAGAGCCTTTCAGTTTCAGAGAATCTTCTGATGGAAAGAAGTAGACGACAGTTTTATTTGTACAGGTGAATCCCACTGAGCCTCAGGGGCTCGTTTACAAGAGACCTGGTTTAACAGAGTGATGACAACAGTAGACAACCATGAAGGATGAATACCAATTGAGAAAAATAAGTGAAAATAAAATGGTATTTAAAAAAACAATGTAACAAAAAACAGCTAGGTTGTAAGATGATGTAGAAAACTAAAAACAAGTTTGAGTGGTAGTTTGCACTTTAGGGGGAATTTGAGAGGAAATCACAAGTCCTATACTGTAACAGAGAGAGACACTAAGTCATGGGGGCCACAACACGTCGATCACGATCTACTGGTAGATCACGATCTGGCAACCCGACTGACATGGAAACTACAGCGTTTTCGTTTAAACCTGCTCGTTTTTTCTGTATTACCCCCAATAAACACTGAATAAACACTAACGTTTCCAGAGGTTGTCCTCGTGTAAACGGGGGCTTACAGCAGGTAGATCACTTTGACTTGGTCATTTTTAAAGGAGCTCCATGATGAAAAAGTCTGGGCGCCCGTGCACTAAGTGGAAGATGACAAATACCTGTTTTGATGTATAAACTGTACGAGAAATGGAAATTATGAAGAGTTTGTCACTGAGCTGAACCATCTGCAGAAAATCTTCAAACATCCTAAACTTCAATTGTGTAAAAACTATTAAAGGCGTCAAAATGCCGGCTCGGTTGCCCAACTTCCTGTGGCCTGGTTTAACTTTGAAGGACGTTTCAAAGGTCATTTCCTAAAACCCATCGATGTCTCCGGGGGGTACCACCACTAACTGAATAATCCCATTTGTTGCTTTTTATGTGTTGGAGTTTTGCTGAAGCTGCAGGATTCAACAACCTTCTCGTCCGCAGTTTATCTCTTTACATTCCACGTCAATAAACAGTGAACAAAGCAGGTTCATTTTATATTACTCTGTTTATTAAGGGACAACATGAGATACAATAGTCGTATAAACAAGATGGACATTTCAGTTTTTAACTGTTTTAACTGGCTGTTAGCAGCAACGTTCTCACCACCACACTTTAAATCCCTCTGCTGAGATTTATATTTACACTCTGCAGAAACGTTTCCTCTGCAAACAGGAAGTAGTTGTGTACTGTATGCATGTACCGTCAGATACTTCAAAATAACTGTAGCTGGACTACAGAGAGGCGGAGTCAGTAAACAAAACAAATCACTAAATATACTTCAAAAGTTACTGTAGATGAGCTACAGAGAGCCGGAGTCTTTATAAAACACACACACACACGTGCACGGGTACACAACAGTTAAATAGCACACTTGGAGACGGCAAAGTTATTCACAGAAATGAAAATATAGAAGTCGGGGTGTTTCCAGACCGTGTGGTTTTACTGACAATGTCCATCCCTTAACAAAATAAAGCATCAAGTTTGAAACTCGTCCCTCCACTTGGTTAAAAAAAAGTCAAAGTTCTGCCCACAGTCCCACCAGTCTGTGGTTTGCTCCGTGGAGTAAAAAAATCCTCCGTCTGCATCGCTGCTGGTCCAGAACAGCATATTTCAGAAACCCGTTTCAAACCGAGCTACAGAGTTGCGCTTCCAACTTCCCAAAGCATCAATGTAAAAAAACTATTCGAGTAAATGCCCAGAAGGTAAACAATAAACAACAAAAATAAATCTGAGGTGAGAGTTCACGGCCTGTAGTTTACTTCCTGTTCAGCCAGATCGAGGTTTACATCATTACATGTTGGCTCGAAGATTTAAAGCAACAAATAAATGACAATTACTTTTTAAGTGTTAGGAATCGAAACGGCCGACGCATCAAATTATTAGTTATTTTAGAATAAATGTGATTTATAGGGTGAATAAATGTTTTGTGTTTTCTTAAAACTGGATGTTTGTTGGGGGGAGGAAAAAAAAATCACATTTTTATCTGTAAAAACGTTAAATTAACATGTAGTGCTCACGTTTTTTATGTTTCCTGTGATCCTTTTAGGCCAAAATCACGTTTTCTTTAATGTTAACTTGAGACAATCACGTCAAATGCATGTTTTTTACGTGATTTTTTAAAATAATTGCTGGCTTTTAAAAGTGAAAATATTTAAAATGAATGTGAAATACGTATTTTACCTGTTTCCTTTGCAGTTTTGTAACATTTTAAACATGTTCACCTGATCGTTCCACATGTGAAAAACATGTTGTGTTGTCTATAATTAGCTGTTAACATTTATAATAGTATTTTAAGCACAGCAGTAATAATAATAATGTGTTACTGTATATGTTATCATTGGATGGTGAAATTGTCTCTCTGCATTTAACTCATCCACCACCAGGTGGAGCAGTGGGCAGCTATTGGAAGCAGTGAATGGGGATAGGGTGTCCTGCTCAGAGACACCAACGACTGGGGGATCAAACCTCGGACGTTCAGGTCCCGAGTCGGCTGCCCTGCCTCGACCACAAGAAGCCGATATTATAATTTATTTATTTTCTAAAGGGTTCCTATATTTGTAGGTTTTCCTGCCGCCCACACAGTTCTGCTGGATCTCAAACTGTGTCATTCTCTAAAAGCTAAAACGTTATTATAACAAACTCTACCTTGTGATTTGTTGTTGGTTTAAAAAAAATGTAAAGTTCATAATTGTCTCAACTTTTATGTTGTTACAGCCCAAACTCCAAGAGCGGCTGTGGAGAGATGCTAACAGATGGCTAATTTATGTTCTGTCGTAAAATAGAAATAAACGGAAAAATCTATTAATTTTTTTTTTTAAATTTGGTTCCATCGTGCAGCTCACCCAGTAATACTCTCCAAAACGTAAAACGTATCAATCAAATCTTTAGTTTTGGTAAACGCTCCATTTCCTCTTCCTGTATCCAGGATCTCACTAGGCTGCAAGTTTGCCGCAAACCGAGACCAACGTTCTTGAGAGAGTCTCCAAAATGCCTCAAAACGTCTGCCAATGCTCTCAGTTTCAAAGTGAGGCGTAGCGCCTTGCTCCCATGTTGCTGGAATGTTAAACGCATATTAAAAATCTGCAGCAGATTTTCGATTAAAATTCTCACAAAATGGTTACAAGTGTCTGAAACTAGTCTCAAATCAGTCCCAATTTAGTTTCCATGACTCAGAAAGTTTGAGTCAACTTGGGGAGGGTGTGGCTCCTGGTGAAACCAAAATTTAGAAAAGACGTGTACCTGGTGCGACTCCAGGCTAAAATGAGCATATTTTCTTGCATTTCTGTGTCACCAACACTTGCAGCCTAGCAAGATCCAGTCTTTATTAGTGGGGTTTGTTAAAAACACAACTTTTTAAAGGTCTCCATCTTCATGAACTATGAAATTGTAGATGTAGCTGGTTTAGAAGCCCAAAAGAACCAAAGGAACCCATTAGACTGAGGAAAAATGTACAGTCTTTTCCTTTGCTAATGTTAAAACTCATCACAGTCGACCTTTAAAAAGAGGTAATAGGGACAAAACGCAACTCAAATCCTTAAAAACCTTTTGGGACAGCTTACACACAGGTGAGGTACACAATGTCTTGACACGGCAGCTGTGGAGATTTGGATAATGGAAACAATGTTGAGTATGCAACAGCTGTGCAGTCAGGTTCTCTCTCGCAGTCAGGCAAGACAATAAAAACTTGCTATGCAGGTGTATCAGGTTGTGAGTTTCATTCCTCTGTAAATGCTGTTCTGTCTTCAACCACACCTCACACTCAGGAGAATGTGGAAACTTCTCACATACCATGGCCATTACCAAGTAGAAGTTCTGGTTTGGCTGCACATCGTGTTAGGAATGGGTGCTGTCATCAGTCTTTGAACAGTCCCAGTTTCCTGAGCGCCTCCCTGCGCGAGTCATTCATGGGCCCCAGTCCACAAAACTGCACTGTTATACCCTGTGGACGGAACATGGAGCTGGGCTTCCTCTTGTGATCAGGGGACAAGGCCCGAGCGGAGGATTTCGGAGTATTAACCCCGTGATAGGTGTTTCGATGAGGTCTAGGGGCCGTGGCCGGCGGTGGAGGTTTAGCACCTTTAACAGAGCTGCTTGATAGCGATTTAACCTGTTGGATGGGGTTGATACTCCGGCTCTTTCCTCCATAGCTGTTGAGCTCAGCAAGTTGTGGCTCTATTTTAGCAGGTGCTGCCTGGGTCTTGTCGATATGGGAGCTGAGGATGTCGGGAAGATTGGTCCTCGTTGTGTGTGCATGTGCAGGGGCCATGACTTTAGTCTTTCCTCCATAGGGGTTAAGCTCTGCGGGGTAAGACAGTGTAGGTGGGAGGTTTTTAGGTTCAGGGCTGGTTGGCTGGGTGATGGGCTCGTTCTGTGAAGAAACTGCAGGATGGACAACAATGGATTTTCCTCCGTAGTTGTTAAACTCCAACTTGGTAACTTCAGAAGGAGGAGGGGAAAGATTGGCAGTTGTTGGAGATGATGGCTTCTCCTGGAAGCTTCTTTCAGCTTGGCTCTTAGTGGGATATGCCGGCAAGATCTCCGGTTTTTTGTCACTGTGAAAGTAGCTTGGAGGTGGTATTAAAGCATTTGGTTCTGGCGCGCTGAAGACCCTTTGTGTTGCAGGGGCAGCACTGGGCTCTGCAGTTTTGGCTTTGGTATCTGCTTTGGGGAGGTCCTGTGAAGTGCTGTCAGAGGTCCTGTGGAACGAGGTGGCCCTCTTCCTATCCAAGCCCAGCTTAGACAAGGCCTCCATCCTGGATTTGTCTGGTTCAGGGTCCCTAAAAGAAATACGACGAGCCGGAGTGTTTCGATCCGTCTCCTCCGTAACTTGCTGAGAGTTGTCCGGCACTTGAGGGTAAGAGGGACCCGATAGGTTTGACAGCATCTGTTCCTGTCTCTCAGGAATGCTTACATTCGCCACTGGCCTTTGTTGCTCCTTGTGGAGCACATTGATGTTTGAAGGATAGCGGATGTGCTTAGCAGAGGGATGAGGAGCAAGTTTCACATGAACATTTGGCCTGTTGCCCGACTTTTCTGTATCCGAACTAAGACGACGAAGCAATGTGGAAGGACGCAAGTTTGTTGTTCCTTCTCCCTTGTTCTCTGCTATCTTCTGGGCAATCAAGACAGGTGTGGGGACAGAACCAGGAGGGTGGTAGGAGGAATGACCATCAGGTGATCCATAGCTTCCACTTGGTAGGGGAGGGTCATAGTCTGAAGGTAAACTCTCACGCATAGGCTTTACCTCAAAGTGGCTTTCAGGAGCTTGTATCATATGCTGAAAATCTGGAAGATAAGAGTTGTTTGTTAGAGGATACGTACAAAAAATATTTTATGAGATAAAACTAGATCAATTTGAGCTACATATAAAAGCCAAAGCTGTACTTCACCTGGGTTGGTGGGGTTGAAGATTGGTTCTTGATTATGTACGTCTGGTTCTTGGTGGACCAGGTCAATGATGTCCTGGTGAGACGACACATTGACCCGGCGGCTTGAGCTCAGAACCGGGAGTCCATCGACGTGATTGACAGAGCGCGTGCTGCTTTCAGGGAGCGTCCCATGCCCAGGCCTCGGGTTCTCCACCTCCAGACTCTCCTCCAACGATTCGATGGTGTCCTCAAAGAACTGGAGACACTCCTTCTCCTCCCGGCTCAGAAAGTGCAGCGTACTGTCTTCCTTTACAGATAAAAAGATTTAAAAAACAGACTGTTGTTAACAGACGACTTCGTCCACCGAGCTAAATAATCTGTATCAAAGTTGTACGAAACCTCCAAACTTCTTTTAACTTTTTTATTTAGATGAAATGCTGCTCTATTCTGTCGGATGGATAATATTATTGATCGTTGGATGGATAATATTGATCGTTGGATGAGTAATGTTTATGTTTATTAAATTTGTTCATTTTTTTTACAAAAGAAACAATACAAGACAATCTCAGTAAATGATAGTGTACAAAAAATATAAATAAATGAAAGGTAGCAGAAAGAAGAATAAATCTTATTATATCTGCACCTTACTTCCAACAATCAGATTAAACAACAATAATCAACCATGTAAACAATAATAATCTTCAACCAACTTTTTCCAACAATCAGATTAAACAATAATAATCTTCAACCAACAGTACAAAATGACTCTTTCTAATTTTCTAACTAATACAATACACATTATGCTATTTCATATATTTTTTTAACACATTTGTTTTGATCATTTTCTTAAATGTATGAGTAAATGTATGAGTAATATTGATCATTGGATGGATGGATAATATTGATCATTGGATGAATAATATTGATCATTGGATGGATAATATTTATCGTTGGATGGATAATACCGATTGATGGATGGATCATTTTGATTGTTGGATGAGTAATATTGATCATTAGATGAGTAATATTGATCGTCGAATAGATAATATTGATTGTCAAATGAGTAATATTGATCATTGGCTGGATAATTTTTATTTTTTTTTAAAGTTTATTCATTTTACAAAATGAGATACAACAAATGACAAGCAAATGAAAAGAATAAAAAAATATAAGGTGTAAAATGAAAGGTAGCAGATGAAGAAAATATCTGATTAAATCTGCTCCTTCTCTAATACAAACTAATTGCTCTCTAATAACAAAATAAGTGAATAACTCAGTTAACCTTCAATTATATGGATTACTCAAATACATTCAATTATATTTGTTTAACAATTCAACTTTGATAATTTTCTTAAAGACAGGAATTGATTTAGCTTCCTTAAATACTGACTTTAAATTATTCCACAAACTTACACCTTGTATTACGGTAGTTCTTCCCTTTGAACTTGTTCTGAACTGTGGTTTAACAAACACATCTTTAGCAGCTTGTTCTTTTCACAAAAAAACTCTGGATATTTGACGGTAGTATATTATTATGAGCTCTATACATAAGTAACAAAATGTTATAATTGACCAAATCATAGAATTTCAGTAGATTCGTTTGAGAAAATAATACACCAGAAGGGTGACAATAATGTTTTCTTGTTATAATTCTCACAATCTTTTTTTGCAAAATAAAAATAGGCATTGTGTTGCTATTTCATGCTTTTCCCCGTACACTTACACAATAAATCAAATGTGGCACAATCAATGAATTATATAACAGATACAAAGCTTATCATTTAGTAGATATCTAACTCTATAAAATACTGCAATTGATTTAGATATTTTTGTTTTGACTAAATTTATATGTTGTTTCCATGATAGATTATCATCAATAATAACACCCAAGAATTTTACCTCATTGACTCTGCGTATTTCTGAGTCATCGATAAAAAATGGAATGTCAATTTATTTATTTTTATTGCTAAATATCATGTAGTATGTTTTATCCAAATTTAATGATAATTTGTTGAGTCTAAACCAGTTTTGGATTTTTACAAACTCCATTATTAATAAATCCATTAATTGTGCAAGAGTATTTCCAGAACAAAAAAAAGTTGTGTCGTCTGCGAACAAAACACATTTGATGACCCCAGACACTTTAACAATTTTGATTGTTGGATGGATACATTTGATTGTTGGATGGATAAATTTGATTGTTGGATGGAAAATATTGATCATTAGATGAATAATATTGATAATTGGATGGATAACATTGATTGTCAAATGATTAATATTGATCATTGGATGGATATTGATTGTTACAATACAATACAACTTTATTTATAAAGCACTTTAAAACAACACCGTTGGCCAAAGTTAGATGAATAATATTGATCATCGGATGGATAATATTGATTGATGGATGGATAATTTTGCTTGCTGGATAGATAATTTTGATGGATAGATAATATTGATTGTTAGATGAATAATATTGATCATCAGATGGATAATATTGATTGATGGATGGATAATTTTGATTGCTGGATAGATAATTTTGATGGATAGATAATATTGATCGTAGATTAATAATATTGATAATTGGATGGATATTGATTGTTAGATAAATAATATTGATCATCGGATGGATAACATTGATTGATGGATGGATCATTTTGATAGTTAGATGAATAATATTGATCATTGGATGAGTAATATTGATCATCGAATGGAAAATATTGATTGTCAAATGAGTAATATTGATCATTGGCTGGATAATTTTGATTGTTGGATGGATACATTTGATTGTTGGATGGATAAATTTGATTGTTGGATGGAAAATATTGATCATTAGATGAATGATATTGATAATTGGATGGATAACATTGATTGTCAAATGAATAATATTGATCAGTGGATGGATGGATATTGATTGTTACAATACAATACAATACAACTTTATTTATAAAGCACTTTAAAACAACACCGTTGGCCAAAGTTAGATGAATAATATTGATCATCGAATGGATAATATTGATTGATGGATGGATAATTTTGATTGCTGGATAAATACTTTTGATGGATAGATAATATTGATCATTGGATGAATAATATTGATCATCGAATGGATAATATTGATTGATGGATGGATAATTTTGATTGCTGGATAAATACTTTTGATGGATAGATAATATTGATCGTTAGATGAATAATATTGATCATCAGATGGATAATATTGATTGATGGATGGATAATTTTGATTGCTGGATAGATAATTTTGATGGATAGATAATATTGATCGTAGATTAATAATATTGATAATTGGATGGATATTGATTGTTAGATAAATAATATTGATCATCGGATGGATAATATTGATTGATGGATAGATAATTTTGCTGGATAGATAATATTGATCGGTAGATGAATAAGATCATCAGATGGATAATATTGTCAAATGAATAATGATCGTTGGTTGGATATTGATCATTGGATGGGTAATATTGATCGTTGCATACTTAATGTTGTATAATTTTATGGTTAATATGGGTTTGGTCGAAATGGGCTAACTTCCTCTTTTTTATGCTATGCCATGTTAGCTTTCTGTTAGCGTTACTTCTACATACTGTTTATGAATGACTATTTTATTATTTGTAATTTTTTGCATTTAATACACTTTCAGTTTGTAACAAGATCAAACAAATACGTCAACACTTGGTTATGAATTTACAATTTTTAGACAAATCTTAGAAAAGATAAAGAAACGTCTGTAACTTGGCTCCTTAGAGTGGTGAATTGTAACGAGTGACATGCGGGAGCTCCACAGCTGGAGATAGCTGCTTATTTAGAGCTTCGGCTTGTTGTTGACATCATGAACAAGATTAGCTGCTGACATCAGAGTTCTGAAAACCAACAGAACCGGGCCCTTTGTTGAGCTTCCCACACAAACAGAAGACTCCTGCAGCAACACCCAGGTGAAACCAGATAAACACCGGCCCGCAGCGTTCAGCTGGAATGAATGATGCCTTTTGTGACGAAGCAGCTCAAGACCTAAAAGACTGCAGCCCGACCGGTTCGGCTGCGACGTGAGTCGACGCCGAGCGTCGTTCTCGAGGCTCAAAGAGATTAGGAGGTTGAGCAGGTGTGATTTCTCAGGGTTTCTGATGACTGAGTGTTCCGGAGCTCGTCTTATCAGCAGCTCATCTCAGGCTGTCCTTATCGTCTTCGAGAGGACAAAAAGAAGACTTCTGTCCAAAAAATCAGCCTCATCTGTGTCCAGCTGTCCCCAGTTTGACACTAGCTTCACATTTATGAAAAGATGTTTGCGTTTCAAACCAGAAAATCAAAGCATCATTTCTGTACTGTTGGTGTTTGATTTTAAAAGTTTGAAACCAAGATGTTTCTAATCAAGCTGATAAAGAAAAACTTACTTTGTCCTGTTTTTAAGAGCGATACCAACCTGTTTATGAACGATCAATAAAAACAGGCAAAACTGTGATTTTATCTGTTCAGAGCTGAAGATTCATGTTTGTTGTTGTTGTTGTTTGCAGGTAAAGATAAAAACAGAAGTATTCTTTGGTTCGTTGAAGTTGCAGAGAAGTTTGTTGTTTCGGTCACTTTTCGTTTGAAGAGTACTATAAACAAAATATTTCTAACTCGAAAAACATTTACTGTGGAGAAAAAATGGAGTGAACGCTGAGCTTGAGTTGTTAGAAAGGCCAGCTAAAAGTAACTGGCTACAAGCTAATAAAGCAGTGAAAGTAGCAAAAGGCTAAAAGTAATAAAGGCAAACTAGAAGTAGCAAAATAATAGCTAAACATAGTAAAAGGTATGCTACAAGTAGTAAAATGATAGCTAAAGTTTGCAGAAAAATAGCTAAAAGTAGCAAAGGGAAGCTAAAAGTAGCAAAGGGATAGCTAAACATAGTAAAAGGCATGCTACAAGTAGTAAAATTACAGCTAAAGTTTAGCAAAAGAATAGCCAAGTAGCAAAAGGATAGCTAAACATAGTAAAATGTATGTTAGAAGTAGCAAAAAGATGGCTAAAGTTTAGCAAAAGAATAGCTAAAACTAGAACAGGGAAGCTAGAAGTAGCAAAGGGATAGCTAAAAAAAGCAAAAGGTATGTTAGAAGTAGTAAAAAATATAGCTAAAGGTTGAAAAAAAGCTAATAGTAGCAAAAGGATAGCTAAACATAGTAAAAGGTATGTTAGAAGTAGCAAAAGGATAGCTAAAGCTTTGCAAAAGAATAGCTAATAGTAGCAAAAGGATAGCTATAGTAAAGGGTATGTTAGAAGTAGCAAAAAGATAGCTAAAGTTTAGCAAAAGAATAGCTAAAAGTAGCAAAAGGATAGCTAAACAGTAAAATGTATGTTAGAAGTAGCAAAAAGATAGCTAAAGTTTAGCAAAAGAATAGCTAAAACTAGAACAGGGAAGCTAGAAGTAGCAAAGGGATAGCTAAAATCGCAAAAGGTATGTTAGAAGTAGTAAAAAATATAGCTAAAGGTTGCAAAAATTAGCTAATTATTTTTTTTTTACTCATTTCGGCTTCTCCCTTCTTCAGGGGTCACTACAGCGAGCTAGTCGCACGAAGACTTGGCAATTGTTTACGCCGGATGTCCTTCCTGACAAAACCACAGACACCGAGCTACCACAGCCCTCTGTGTGGAGCAGAGAGCTGATATCTAGGGTTCCCGGGGGAGCAGGTGGTGGGGGTTAAGGGCCTTGCTCAAGGGCCCAGAGACAGGTGTGACTGCTTCACTTATCCCACCCACTTTTTTTTATGTTGTCGGTACCGGGGCTTGAACCGGCGATCTTCCGATCACAAGCTCACCTTCTTAACCTCTGCGCCACCACTCCCACAACAAATTAGCTAAAACTAGAACAGGGAAGTTAGAAGTAGCAAAAGGATAGCTAAAATAAGACTGAGTGATTCCCGATTTTAAACATTCTTCGTGCCTGTTTTTAACTACATTTAACCAAGAAAATTATCTAAAACTTGAGTTTTTCATTTAAATTTTCCTAAATTACTGAATGAATATCCCCATCTGTACGTGTTGGTGTGTCGGTCTGTTAGCAAAATATCTCATGAACCACTGGATGGACATTAATGAAACTAATAATCTCTGGATTTTGCTCTGCAACTGATCAAATGACTGAGTCAACCCAGTCCAAGATGGCCGCCACAGCTAACTGGCCTTAGCAGCACATGGAGGCTGTAAGCGCTGGGCGCCCGGTCGTATCAAAAGTTTCATAAATATGAATTATTTCCACAGCGTTGATAAAAATCAGTTCTGAAATGACAACCTTTCAAACACTCACGACCAGTCTGGAGGTTTGGCGTGCGCCGCCGTTGACCCGGTACTGGAGCTGAGAGTTGGCCCTCAGGTGGACGTCCATGGCGAGGAGGGGTCAGAGGTCAGCCGGTCTTTGGGTGGAACGTCTGGTGCTTCTAGGACAGAACCAGAATCATGTCTGGCTTGTCCTCTGAAGGATCATCTAAACTTCTCTGTGAGACTCTGGAGGAACGTGAAGAGACGTCAGAAGGTGAGATTCAGCCCAGACCAGAGGTCAAAGGTCAGAGGTTACAGCCTGTAAAGTGCTAGAAGTTTAGTGGATTGGATTAAAACCAATTTAAACTGAAAATACTTCAAAATTAATCCGAATGACTTCTTATTTATTACCGTATTTTCTGGTGTATAGTTTGCACTGGTGTATAGGTCGCACCTACGTTTAGCTCTGCTGCAAATGTCTGCCACAGGAGCGCACAGCAAGGCTTTTAAGAAGATTAACACTTAAAAACAATTATGTGTTTGATAAAAATTATAGCAAATATGTGTCTGAGCTGAACTTTTCCTTAATAAATGAACGTAATTGTGAAATGAGCTGGATTAAAAAAATTGTTTCGCCGAAAGTGATAACAAGCCATATATAGGTCGCAGGCCTTGAAAAAAACATAAAAAGGTGTGACCTATACACCGGAAAATACGGTAAATGGAAAAAGGTTTTACTTTGTTTTTGCTCGTTTCATGTCAGAACTAGAATTTAACACCTGTTGAGCTAAACATGAACGTTTGATTTTAACTACCGTAGTTAAAGTGTGAAACAAACTACTTCTTTACCACAAAACATGTTTTTTTTTAACCATTAGCGTCTTCAAATGTATAAAGTTTAGTAAAGTTTACATCTTAAGAACATTTTTTAATTCATTGAAATATGTAAAAAGGAAACTGAAGCTTAAAATAACTTTTTTTTAACTTTACATCTGAACCGTAAAACAGAACATATTGTTTTTATATAGATACTTTGATACATTTGATACTTTTTGATTTATAATCCTTCGGTTGTTGATGTGTACTCTGCAAACCGAGCACCTGCATTAAATTCTTGAAGGAGTTTGTGATGAAACCGTTGCTTTAGGTAAATACTTCAGGCTTAATCTTTAACCCAGTTCTGTGTTTTATCTCTGCGGGTCTCGGTTACATAAACACACAAAGTGCATTTTTCCTCCTGAAATGTTCAGTTTGTTTCCAGAGCTTTCCACTCAGCACCTGACGGACAAGTTTGGCCCACGATGAGGAGCTGCAGAACCAGCTCCTGGAGCCGGAACCAGCAGGGCCCTCGCACACGTTCCTGTAGGACGCCGATGGAAACTTTCAGGGGAGAGAAAGTGAGTTGAACACCAAAACCAGGGAGTTACTGAGGCGCAAACAGAGAAATGATTCATGTGGATGAACTGGGGCTGGTTCAGAGACGGACCCAGTCTGGGCTCATTTATATACTGTATATATACTGTATATATATATA
>JBBPBX010000034.1:0-40933 GCA_038048925.1 Garcialebias charrua | reverse complement strand
ATATACATATATATATATATACATACATATATATGTATATATATATATACATAATGTATATATATACATACATATATATATATATATACACATATATATACATATATATATAGCCTATATATTTTTAATTTTTTTTGTGTGTGTGTGTGTGTGTGTGTGTGTGTGTGTGCAGTTTATCAAGAAAAGCACTCAGTTTTGTTATAGATGAAACTCAAAGAACTGACATCCATAGTAAGATTTTTGTTTTTCTTGAGTTATTTGTGGTTTCTTGATGGTTTTCATAAATTCATGCCTCTTCTTTAAATGTATTTTCATATTCATGAATAGTTTCAGCTGTTTGATCAGTTTGGGTTTAATTCCTCAGTAGAACAACAACATGACCAATTTCAGTGTCAGGGATAAACCCACAAATAGAGTTTTCGGTTATCGTTTGATATTTATGCATTAAAAATTAATATTTTGATCATTTTAGGGAAGTTGTTTTGTTAGACATAAATTCTTCTGGCATTTTTAGTGTAACAAATAACTCTAAACCGACTTTTACCTGAAAAAGTCATAAATCAAAACGTTTGACTACAAATACTTTTAATAATAAAACATCCATTATACTACCACTCGTTATATTCTGGGGGTTTAATTTTATATTCCTCCATTATTATCCTTTATATTTGAGTAGCAGAAACTGTTTACAGTTCCATCAAATCACAAGTTTTAATTTTTGTCCAATTTTTTTTTTTTACAGAAAATAGTAAGTAAACTTACCAAAGAGCTCCAAGGATCTGTCATAATAAAACAAAAACAGGAATCTGGTTCGGTTTCAGGTCAGTTCACCCTTAAAGTCCAGGAGATCCTGCAGATCTGAGTGGAACGTCACCACATGGAGCCTGATAAAGGAGCGAGGAAGCTCCGCCCACTGAGATAAGCCCCGCCTACTTGAGGCTCTGTAGTAGTTTCGTTGGGATGGGTTTGTGGGAGTGGGACATTCCACGTAGATAAAACCAGAAGAACTGTTCATTATCATAAACGCTGTTCAGGAAAATAAAAACAAACTCTGGAGGCTTTATTAAAAGTCTTTATTTATTCTAGATGCTTGGTGGCTTAGAAAGCTGGAATTATTTATGAATTTGTTTTTATTTATTTCAAAATACTGTAGAAATAAAAACCTGCACTAGTACAAGAGAAGAAGCATCTTCAAAGCAAATATTTATAAACACAAACACAAGTTTTGTTTAAAAAATGTCTGTGGTTTTATATGTTTGCTTAACTTCTAAGATGATGTGGAATTTAAAAAAATTCACATCTGAATATGATGTTTTCTTACTAAACTACCTACAAAAAAGGATGGAAACGTTTAATACAAAATGAAGAAAAAGGTTCAAAATCAACTTTATTTAAGGGGTTTTGAATAAATCATGAAAGGGTGCAAATAAATAAAACTTAATTTGATCTCAAAGGATTATTATTTACAGTGAAACTACTTTGGAAAAAACAAAATAGACATGGTGCATGTAAAAATCAATATGTTAAACCTGAGGTTTATGTTTAAAAACCACGTTGCATTATAACAATTTTAATCTTATGATATAATTAGATAATACATATTGTTAACAAAAATCAAAAGGTAATCATTTAATAGAATACAAATTGATTTATTCATTAAATATAACTTAAAAAACAGAAACATGTTTAAAAAAATGTTTAAAGGGGACCTCAGATGTATTTTTTAAATTTTTATGGTATTTCTGTGGGATATCCAGACCCTATTCCTTCAATTTAATGCACAAAATAATTATTAGATAATCAATTATACCCTTTTTAATTCTGCCATTTTTAACTTTCGTTTTGAACGACCGGTTTCTTGAAGTCCACGCCCTTCAACGATCTGTTCACGCCCTCTGTAACAGCCAGTATCTGTAATGTGTTGTTGTTTTAAAATTAGCTCTTTTTTTATTACTCATTTGACTTACTGTTAGTGTTAGCTTAAGATAACTTACCGAAACCCGTCTGAGCGCGCCGCAGTTTGCTGCTCCTTTTAGCATTAGACCACCCGAATCCGAAGCTAATGTTAGCTTGTTCCTCTTCCGGTTTTCGCCAGCTCCGCTCGTTGCACGCGATGAGATTTTGGGAGTTATCGCTGTTCCAGTGAAGACAACACAAAGTTCACCAAGTGTCTCCCGTAAATTAATCTGTAAGGAGAAGGTCCTCTTGCTGCGAGCCTGCTGCGAGGCTGCTGCAAGGCTGTACAGTTGAAGCTCCGCTCCATCGCGCCGGAAGAGGGTCCCGTCGAACCCGGTCCTTCCGCCTGTGGTCCGCTCGTTTAATTTTTGCCGGCTGCGCGTTGGCAGCGATCGCAAATACACTAAAAATTGAACTAAAACATAAAAATAACAATTATACTTTATTTATAAAGCCATTTAAAAAAACACAGCTGCAACAAAGTGCTGTACACATGAAATTAAGAACATATAAACAAAAGATGAGATGAAATCATGAAAAACAACAGTCATGTGTTTAATACAGAAGTGGGTTGAGCCTAACCAGGGGTTGCTAGGTGAGGGGCTGGACTCAGGTTTGATCTGATTGGCTGGCGGCTTGTGACGTCAATAAATGCAGGAAGTGTGAATCCTGGTGTATTTATCAAAAATAAATAAATCTACTTAGAGTAAATAAACCACTGGGTGCATTTTTTTGGCACAAGGACTGTTTTTTTATGAAGTAAATACCCAAAGTTTAGTAAAAAAACATTAAAAAGTGAATTTTGCATGTGTGGTCCCCTTTAAAGGTTTTATTTGTTTGTTTTTGTCGCCCCCTGCCGGCTGCAATCTGAAGTAGTGATGGATTCATGTCCAGTAAAAGCGTAGGAAAAATAAGTTTATTCTGTTTTAATAAAAAACAGAAATTACAGCTGACTCCGGAATTTGTGCTAATAAATCACAACTTGTGTGATTTATCTGTAGCAGTGGCGGCTCCAGAGATATTTTTCTGCAGGTGCTAAGGGGGGGCTAAGCATTTTACAGAGGATGCTATGAAGGATAATTTTCAGTTATCAATGTCAATGTGTGTCATTCACATCACATGTGGTACATAAGGTGGAACGAAACTATGGACAGGGTCCCAGTTACATCCAACAAAAATACAAATTGTAAAGAAAAACAGTAAAAAAGATCTGAGACATGAAAGTCTAAGGCAAGTTTTGTCTAAGGCAAAATTAACTCTTTGAGCAGGAATTATTTCAGTTTTATACGCGCATGAATTTAGATGCAGTGAGGCTATTTTAATAAAGTTTATTTTGGATTTTGGTTAAAAGTAGTTATTTAATGTGACCAGATAAGTCATTTATTATCACTGCAAGCCAGGAAATGATTTATCAAGTTGTATTAGCTAAAAATGGCATAACCAGAGGCATCATGTCACCAGTTTCTGCTCCTTACTGGGTCAGTGTTGAGAGCATCACTCATCTTTGTGGGCTTCAGCTGGTGGATCAGATTGTTTTTTGTTTTTTTTACTCGATATAATCACTGATTTTTATTTATTAGTTGTGTTTTGCGAGGAAAATATCACAACAACCACATGTTAAAGAATATTAACTCAGATGAAAAAGAAAATAATCTGATATTTTCTTGGGGGTGCTAAGGGGGTGCTGTGACTTTTCCAGGGGGGCTATAGCACACCCTAGCTCCCCCCTGGAGCCGCCTCTGTCTGTATGTGTCTGTTTACGTATTTTTTTATTGATATTATGAAATATATTTCGTGTTCTTTTTATTTAAAGAAGTATAAATTTTTTAATTTGTGAACGTATTTCTTTCTTTGCCATTTTGCGCTGATAAAAATGTCGCCCTCCAGCATTAAACCAGGCTGCGCTCTTCAGTGTCGTCGCATAGTTTCCGAGCGGTCTTTGAACGCACCTCCCGTCAGGCTGCGTCAACAGCCGCCCGGTGCGTCTGGTTGTTTATTTGGTTGTTTGTTTGTGTTCTTTGGGTTTGATACCGGGAGGCAGAGCCACAGGTTCGACAGGTGTCCACACGGTGAGTCCGCAGCGGTCATTACCTGTTCATGTCGTCACTTTGAGCCTCCTTTATTTAGCGAACTGGTTTAGCCAGTTAGCAACCGGATTAAATTATCTATATACTGTATGTGCGCCTATTATCGGACTGCGCTGCTTTTTTCTTCTTCTTCTAAGAAATAATGAACAAAATGTCGTTTTATCCGCGTCCAGACTCGTGTGCCACGCCGCTTTTCATGCATGTTTGATGTGTTTGGTGTCGGATAGCACGTAGCATCTGTTAGCTCGCATGCTAACGCGTTGGTTCACCTGAACCAGGTGAGTTTCTGCTTCACAGGTGCCACCTTCACCTGGAAGTATCGATACTTTGTAATAGTTCAAGGTAAACATGTCCACATTAAGTACAGCAACTGTACAATGAGATAACCAAGATCAAAGGGAATTGCCGGTGGCTCATGGTCTCCATGGTAACCACACACCTGCTTGTGACTTCCTGACAGGCAGAAAAAAAACTGAAAAGTAAGCCTCAAACAGTCGCTGTGCAAAAACTATAAATCAGATTTTTAAAATTATTAATCTGTGAGTGGCAGAAGACTCTGACGTCACACATGTAGATATTTATGTTTCTGCTGTGTTTTATGGAGCAGATATAAGTTAACAAACGGCAATTGTATCCTATTTTCAAAATAAATTTATTTGAGCTAAAATATATTTGAAGGGTGTGTACTCTGCAGTCTGGGAGGATTTCGAGGGGAAACTATCTTTAGCGCACTGGGTGAAAAAGACAAAAATGGTTAAGTTTTGATGTATAATTTGATTTTAAGTTTATCAAATGAAAATTGAAAACACGCTATACAGGTAGTCCTCGACTTACGATGGAGATTCGTTCCTACGCTGCGTCTTAAACCGAATTTCGACCTAAGTCGGAACATACGTAAATACTTCACCTTATACGTACAGTACTGTATTTTACCAAGCACTTAGCCTATCCTAACACAGTACCCTACATAATTATCAAAAAACACATACTGTACATTTGGGAGCCATAATGAAGGAAAAAAAGTTAATTCCCTACTGGTATGCTGTGGTGAAGCCGTTCCTCCGTCCCTCCTCCGTATTCTCTATTACGTTTACGTCGTAAAACCGCCGTCCAGCTCGGTCCATCCTCCGTATTAGTTTACGACGTAAAACCGCGTTCACAGTACACACAGTAACAGTAAGTTGTACTATGTACAGTTTTTTTTTAGAGAGTACAGGGCAGTATTCCTCTGCAGCTACGTTAATAACGTAAAACCGGAAACTGCGTAACTTGGCTTTTCAAAATAAAATGTCAAATTACAGGTAGTCCTCGACTTATGACGCCCCCGACTTACGACGTTTCGGTCTTACGTCACGCATCTCATAAAAATGGATTGTTATAATAAATAAATAAATGTACAGTACTGTACAGTTACCAAGCACTTAGCCTATCCTAACAGTTGAATTGTCTCCCTCCTCCCTAGCAGGCTCCATTCGCATAAAGGGAGACAATTCAACTCACTCCTTCATCTTTAAAAACTGTGTTAGGATAGGCTAAGTGCTTGGTAACTGTACAGGACTGTACATGTATGTATTTATTTATTTATTTAAAAAAAATCAAAATCTTTTTTGTATGTGATCCGACTTACGTCATTTTCGACTTATGAACGGCCCGTAGGTATGGAACTCGTTCGTAAGTCGGGGACTACCTGTATATATATATAACTTTTTTTAAATGGGAGATGCGTCGTAACTCGAGACTGTTTAATTTTGTCTAAACTAAGAAAACATCTTTATTTTGCAGTGGAGATGACAAATAATGTATGTTTTTGAGTTAAAGTAGCCGAGCAGCTCAGTAACTCCACATCTGGAAACGCATCACGTGCGCTGCGTAACATCAGTGCAGCTTGTTCGAGCTCCGTCCTGGTTCATGGAGTCAAACCGTTCCCTCTCCGCTTCCAGTCGGTTCTGTTGTTTTGGGTCGACGCAGGACTCGTGTGCAGGAACGCGGCCGGAGTAACTGGATCTGTGATCCACGTCCCTCAGCGTGTCGGCTTGCCAGGGCTGGTTTCCATGGAGACCAGGCCGGTTGGTCTGATGCAGGTGAGGTTTCACCTGGATTTCTTCAGACGTCTGTCTGTGTCTGGTCATTAAACTTCAAACGGTTTGTGTTCTCCGTGTGTTTTGGCATCACTTTTAGAACTTTGTCAACTTTCTAAACAGTTCCTGGTTTTTGTGTTTGAGTGACTCTGCTCCGATTGACCTGGGGTCACATTTCCTCTTGCGCCCACGTCTTGGGAGGTTGTCTACAGTCCTGTGAACCTTGTTCTTGTGAGCTGAGCATCAAGCCGATTGGAAGATGGTCATGGCAACATGGATATTGATACTGTACACCTCATCAGACGGCTCTTTGGTTCCTCTGCTCCGTGTTCCGTGGTGAACAGAACCACCCAGAACCCGTTTGTTCTCTTCAAACAGGCTGAACGTTGATGGAAAGCTTGAAGGCACCCGTGACTAACGATACCAACAAATCTATCCGTACTATTTTCAGCATCTCTTTGAAAAGTTTGTGCCGTTTGTCATTTGGACTGTCATGGACATTATGTGTGTCCCTGAATGCACCGCGGAGAGGATCAGACATCCTTTAAGGTCTGATGGGAGCAACAAAGTTTTTAGTCGCAACAGTTTCAGCTCCGATGATTCAGTCTTTGTGTACATAATTAAAACACACCCAGCTTGTCCACCAGCAGGTGAGACGGGTGTGCAGCTTGTCCACCAGCAGTGAGACGGGTGTGCAGAGGTCGGCAGTACGGAGCAGGGTCAGTGGCTCGTCGAGGTAACTTTAGCTTCTGTTTGGGATTCTCAACAAAGCTGGATTTAAACGTCACCACTGAGGAATTTATGCTGGATTAGACGTCATAATGTCAACAAAGTGCTACTGATCTCAACAAAACCCAAGATGAGCTAAAGCTGATGGATTCAACAAGCCAAACTGTTGGAAACACCTAAAATACTTCTGACGCCACCGCAGCACCTTTAGCTTTGTTTTGAGATTTAAAAAAATAATAATAATCTTGATCCTGGTGTCCTTGAGATTAGAGGATTCACAGGTACAGGGTGATGTACTGAAACAAAATGCTAGAAGGCGAAAGTAGCAAAACATCAGCTAAAAGTTCCAAAATGCCAGGTGATGGTTAAATTGAGCAGAACACTAGCTAAAAACTAAAATAAACAGAATGCCAGCTAAAATCTAAAAGTAGCAAACTTGTTTAAAAATCCAAAAGTAGCAGAAAAAAAAGCTTTAAGCCAAAAGTGCTAAAGGTTAGGTAAAAGCTAAAAGTAGCAAAGACTAGGTAGGAAATAAAGTACAAAAGGAAAGCTGAAAGAAGTGAAAATAGTAGAACATCAGCTTAAATATAATTATAATTTAAAATAGAAGTATCAAAATGTTGTTTAAAAGCGAAATGTAGAAAAATACTAGCTTAAAGCTAAAAGTATCGGACTAGGTAAAAAATGAAAGGGCATAAGGATAGCTGAATGTAGCTAAAAGTATTAGGATAGCTGAATGTAGCTGAATGTAGCTAAAAGTATTATAACATCAGCTTAAAGTAGCAAAAGGTTGGGTAAAGTAGCAAAATGTCAGGCAAACTACATTGAGCTAGCTAAAAGCTAAAATGATCAGAAGATAAGCTAAGCAAGCAGAACTCTATAGCTAAAACAAACGGAATGCTAGCTAAAATTTAAAAGTAGTAAATACCATCTTAAAACCAAAAACAGCAAAAACTAGGTAAAAATGAAAGCACAAAATAATAACTGAAAGCAGCTAAAATTAGTATAACATCAGCTTAAAGTAGCAAAATATCATGTAAAACTAAATTGAGCAGAATACTAGCTATAATAGCTAAAGATGCAGAACACCATCTAAAGCTAAAATAAACAATGCTAGCTAAAATATAATAAAAGTAGCAAAATACTACAAAAGTATCTTAAAGCCAAAAGTTCAAAGCATTAGATAAAAGCTAAAAGTAGTGAAATGCTCATCTCAAAGCTAAAGATATTAAAAGAATAGCTAGAAACAAACAAAGCAAAATATTACTAATGCTAAAAAAAGCTAAACACTGATGGAAGCTGCTTCTGCACCTTCAGGATTTTAATTTTGATGAACCAGACATGTCGTCTTCAGCTTCTCTCGTCTGTTCAGTTTCTGCTTCCCTTCTCTTCATGGTAGCTGTTTTTTTTTTTTTTACAGCTCAGTTTGTTCAGAGGATTATTTTTTCAAGTAACTTCAACATTCATTCATAAAAAATATGACCTAAACTGACGTCTTGCAGCACAGCTGTGCAGAAACCAACATCTGGATGCTTGGATTCGGGTGGAAGAAGCTCCTCTGGCTGAAGCCGGAGCTGCAGGAGTGTTTGACATGAGCCGATATTTAACCTCGTCTGCTCTGGATTGAGACAAATATTCATAATACATAAATAAGCACATGCTCGAGAGCTCCATTAATCAGGTGATCAGCCTGAGAGGCAAAATTCAGGACATCAAAACATCTTTATTTTATTATTTCTGCTTCAACAAGAACAAACTGAAAATCTGCTTTCCAGCCGTCCAGTCGTGGCCCAGGAGGCGTTTCCTCTGAAAGTCCTGACTCGGCTCGATGACCTCCTAATGGACGAGCACTCAAGCCTTAAAAGCTGTTCGACAGAAAGACGCTCTGGATTTATGGAGCTTCGCTGACATCGGATCAAAAATCAGGGTTTCTGTTATCGCCCGCCACCAAAACAGCAGGCGATAATGTTTTTGTCAGGTGAAGCTACATTTAATGTCCAGAACCTGATAAGCTGCCGTGTCGAGTTAAAAAGTAAACATGTATTAGAAACTGAAACTGACTCGTCCTCTGTCCTCGTCATCTCAGGTAAGGATGGTTGTTACCTGTCCTGATTGGTCCGTTTGCTGAGTCATCAGTTCACCTGTAACCAGAGCCTGTTGGCGTCTCCATCCACAGCTGCATGATGGTACAACACACACACACACACACACACACACACACACACACACACACACAGCTGGATCTTCCAGCTTTAACAGATTTCAGGTTTTTGTTCTGAGTCGGGACAGTTCCGGTGAATTGTTTGTTTATTAAATTTGTTCATTTAAAAAAAAAAAGAAAAAAAACAATCCCATAAATGATAACATACAAAATATATAAAAAAAAAGAAAGGTAGCAGAAAGAAGAAAAAAAATCTTATCTGCCCCTTTTTTCAAACAATCAGTTCAAACTATGAATCTTCAGTAACAGTACAAAATGAATAACTCTTTCTAATTTTCTAACTAATACNAAAAAGAAAGGTAGCAGAAAGAAGAAAAAATCTCATATCTGCCCCTTTTTTTCAAACAATCAGTTCAAACTATGAATCTTCAGTAACAGTACAAACATGAATAACTCTTTCTAATTTTCTAACTAATACAATACACATTGCGCTACTTCATATATATTTTTTAACAATTTAGTTTTGATAATTTTCTTAAAATGATTGCACATTCTGTTTGATGAAACCGGCCGCAGCCTCGTTAACGGGCCTTTGTTCTGTCTGCAGACCGGATGATGTCGGAGAGCAGCCGCTATGGCCTGCAGCGGCGGTCAGAGCAATGCCGAAACTCTGGAGGGCTTCCAGGAGGTGAACTTGGCCTCGCCCACCACACCTGACCTTCAGGTAACTAAACCCTCACCTGTTTCTTTAAACTGGTAGAATAAAGCTTCACAGCTGTAGTCCATCTTGGTCTCTAACCGGACGTTAATTAGCCTTAGCCTCGTTAAGATGAGACACTCAACAAAACTTATTAAACTGGAGAGAGAACTTTTTCTGGGGAACTTTAGTTTGAACGCTGAGCGCTGAACGACTACTGACGTTTACTGAAACTGAGGGGTTAAAGCTAAAGGACAAGCAGAATGCCAAAAGTAGCTAAATGCTAGTTAAAAGTAATGAATGGGAACCAAATGTGGCAAAACAAAAGCTAGAAGTAGCAAAAGGCTACTTCTAGGCAAAATCGCAAAAGGAGAGAAAAGCAAACTGTAGTAATAAGCTAGCTAAATGCAAATTGTAACAAAAGACTACCAAAATGCTAACTGTAGCAAGATGCTATATGCTAACTATAGCAAGAGGCTATCTAGATGCTAACTGTAGCAAAATCCTATCTAGATGCTAACTGTAGCAAAATCCTATCTAGATGCTAACTGTAGCAAAATGCTATCTAGATGCTAACTGTAGCAAAATGCTATCTATATGCTAACTGTAGCAAAATGCTATCTAGACAATAACTGTAGCAAAAGGCTACCTAGATGCTAATTGTAAATGGACTGTACTTATATAGCACCTTTCTATCTTATCAAGATATTCAAAGCGCTTTATACTACAAATTGTAGCAAAAGGCTACCTAGATGCTAACTGTAGCAAAAGGCTACCTAGATGCTAATTGTAAATGGACTGTACTTATACAGTATAGCACCTTTCTATCTTATCAAGATATTCAAAGCGCTTTACACTACAAATTGTAGCAAAAGGCTACCTAGATGCTAACTGTAGCAAAATGCTACCTAGATGCTAACTGTAGCAAAAGGCTACCTAGATTCTAATTGTAAATGGACTATACTGTACTAATATAGCACATTTCTATCTTATCAAAATATTCAAAGCACTTTACACTACAAATTGTAGCAAAAGGCTACCTAGATGCTAACTGTAGCAAAAAGGCTTCTTACAGTAGATGCTAACTGTAGCAAAAAGGCTACCTAGATGCTAACTGTAGCAAAAGGCTACCGAGATGCTAACTGTAGCAAAAGGCTACCGAGATGCTAATTGTAAATGGACTGTACTTATATAGCACCTTTCTATCTTATCAAGATATATTCAAAGCGCTTTACACTACAAATTGTAGCAAAAGGCTACCTAGATGCTAACTGTATCAAAAGGCTACCTAGATGCTAACTGTATCAAAAGGCTACCTAGCTGCTAACTGTATCAAAATGCTACCTAGATGCTAACTGTATCAAAATGCTACCTAGATGCTAACTGTATCAAAATGCTACCTAGATGCTAACTGTATCAAAATGCTACCTAGATGCTAACTGTATCAAAATGCTACCTAGATGCTAACTGTATCAAAATGCTACCTAGATGCTAACTGTATCAAAATGCTACCTAGATGCTAACTGTATCAAAAGGCTACCTAGATGCTAACTGTATCAAAAGGCTACCTAGATGCTAACTGTAGCAAAAGGCTACCTAGATGCTAACTGTAGCAAAATGCTACCTAGATGCTAACTGTAGCAAAATGCTGCCTATATGCTAACTGTAGCAAAAGGCTACCTAGATGCTAACTGCAGCAAAAGGCTACCTAGATGCTAACTGCAGCAAAAGGCTACCTAGATGCTAACTGTAGCAAAAGGCTACCTAGACGCTAACTGTAGCAAAAGGCTACCTAGATGCTAACTGACAAAGGCTACCTAGATGCTAACTGTAGCAAAAGGCTACCTAGACGCTAACTGTAGCAAAAGGCTACCTAGACGCTAACTGTAGCAAAAGGCTACCTAGATGCTAACTGTAGCAAAAGGCTACCTAGATGCTAACTGTAGCAAAAAGTTAGCTAGAAACCTAAAGTAGCAAAATGCTAGCTAGAAGCTAAAGTTCATAAATAGCCTAAAGCAGTAAATGGTAAACTGAAAATAGCTAAAGGCTGGCTAAAAGTATAAAAGGGATAGCTTGAAGTTAAAAATAATGAGGATTAAAAAAAGTTGTTTTGCTGAAGCAGATTTTAAACAGAAATATGTTTTTGAAATAATTTTAAGAGAATAAGAAACTTTAGACATCTGTATGTTTCTATGAAATATTTTCTTTAAAATAAATCCATACAAAAGTTATAAAACAAGTCAAAAAGCAATATTCTTGATGGAACAGAACGTTTTGATTCATGAATGGTTGTAGGAACGTGCGCTGAAGTGTAAAAAATGTAAAAACAGAACGAGCTCATGACTCACGATCACAGAACAGTAATTTCCTTCATATTCCTCGGACCAAATTGAGGACCATGAGAGACCGAGCATTCTGTGTGGCTGCCCCCCGCCTGTGGAACTCCCTCCCTGACGACCTGAGAGCTCCACAGTCACTGGTTGACTTTAAAAGCAGCATAAAGACCTTTCTTTTTAAGCAAGCCTATTCTGCCTCCACATGATTTTATCTTTGATCTTAGTCGATATTATTATTGATTTTATTTGATTTTATCACTTGTTTTATTTTGATCTTTGCTTTGTTACACTTTGTAGCACTTTGAGATTTTTATTAATGAAAAGTGCATTATAAATGGAATTCATTATTATTATTATTATTATTATTATTATTATGACTCATGTCACTCTGGTCTTCTTGAATGTTTAATGCATCAAAAAACAAATTGCAAGACAGAGTTTCTCACCAGTGAGCAACATAAACCTTTTGGTTAAAAAAACAAAAACTTTTAAATTTATTGATAAGGGTGATGTAATGATGATCCTGAACCCCAAAATGTCTCTAACTGGTGTAGAAACGCCGTCACAAACCTACAGGTGAGAAGGAATTTGACCTTTTTCCCAATAATTCCACATTATACTGTAAGTGGAGGTGAGTGGTGGTGCAGAGGTTAGAGAAGGTGGGCCTGTGATCGGAAGATCGCTGGTTCAACTCCCAGTACCGACATCAAAATGTGGGTTGAAAAGGTGAAGCACCCACACCTGCCTCCACCCTCATTTGCTCCACTCTGGGCCCTTGAGCAAGGCCTTAACCCCCACCATCTGCTCCTCTGGGCACCCTAGATATCAGCTCTCTGCTCCACACAGAGGGCTGTGGTAGCTCGGTGGTCTGTGGTTGTGTCAGGAAGGACGCCCGGCGTAAAAATAACTGCCACGTCTTCACGCGAGTTACTTCACTGTGGTGACCCCTGACGAAGGAGCAGCCGAAAGAAGAAAAACAAGTGGAGGCATCAGTCCCAGAAACGTCGGTTCTTGTTTACCTTCATTTTCGTGACTTCCTGTTTGTTCTTCATGTGTTGTTCTGTTGTCAGTGGAGCTCCTGCGCCGTCTTCAGGATTTAAAATGTGACTGATCAGAGTTCAGCTCGATCAGCCTGGGGTGGCATTTTGTCTGGCGTCCATGTCCTGGGAGGTTGGCCACAATCCCATGAACCTTTTTTTAGTTTTAGCTGCTTTAAAAAAAATGTCTACATTAGGGGTGCAGGAAATTTTTTTTTTTTTAAAGAATCTAGATTCTTAGTCCTGACGATTCAGAATCGATTCTAAAAGCCCCAAAATCAATGTATTTTATTGTTTTTATTGATTTATTTTACATTATTAATAATAATAATAATAATAATAATAATAATAATAATAATAATAATAATAATAATGAATTTAATTTATAACGCACTTTTAATTAATGAAAATCTCAAAGTGCTAAACGTGATGGCGTTTCTACACCATTAAAACCCAAAAGATAAAGAAAATAAAACCATATCTCATAGTATATGAAAGAATACATAAAATGAAAGGTGGCAGAAAGAAGAAGAAATCTTATTTTATCTGCCCCTTTTTTCAAAAACAAAACAAGTTCAAACAATCAATTCAAACAATAATCTTCAATAAGTAACAGAGCAAAAAGCTAATCTAATACTGGTTATTTAAGTTACAGAATTTAATGCATTCCTGTATTATTTGTTCCTATTTTTGGTATAAATATCAAACGATGCAAAAAATTTGATACAATAAGGAACCTAAAATTATTGTTTTAAATAAATGTTCTATTTGTTTACATTGTTGTTTAATGTTTTCAGTTTAAAATTATTGTTTTAAATAAATGTTGTATTTGTTTACATTGTTGTTTATTCTTTTCAGCTTGTCAGTTACAAAACTGAAACTAAATTTATGACCATTTTAATAGAAAAATTGTTTCTGAATCAAAAATCGTTTCTGAATCGAAAAATCGATTTTGAATCGAATCGTGACACCAAAAATCGTAATCGAATCGATTCTCCAGACAAAGAGATTCGCACCCCTAGTCTACATGCTGAACTTTTGACAGACCTGTGTTTGTTTGTGTTCTACAGAACCAAGCGGAGCAGCGCCCCCCGGCCCGTCACAGTGCCCCGCCCACCACTCTGTATCGCACCCACTCCCTGGGACCGCCCCCAGCCGGCCTCCACACCTCCCTGCGCGCGGACCAGCTCCCCACTCAGCCGGTGTACTCCGCACCGCGGCACAACCACAATGGGAGGTAAAGTAGCCGAAAACCACAAACCAGCTTTCTGTCGCTCAGTAATCCAACCTCACCGTGTTTGCAGCGTGCCCGGCCTGGAGGCGGAGTCAGCCGATGGTGGCGTCCCGTCTGCAGAGGACGGCGAGGAGTGCGGCGCTCTGAGTGACGGCCTGTCGCGGCTTCGGAGCCCGTCGGTGATGGAGGTCAGGGAGAAAGGATACGAGAGGCTGAAGGAGGAGCTGGCCAAGGCTCAGAGGGTAGGAGGCGACTACATCAGCTAACCATGAAGGGGGAGGAGTCCTGGCTCCTCGGCTGTTATTGAAGTGTGTGTGCGTGTGTGTGCAGACGTGTCCTCACTCGTTTTATTTCAATTAATTTTTTTGTGCTCATTTCTTATGATTTAAGATAAAACTCAAACTCGTCACTGATTTTATTTCTCCACCTCCTGTTTTTTGGCCACGCTGTGATTTTTACCTGCATGTGTTTATTTTTCATTTGTTTTCTGTTTGTGTACATGTGCTTGTGTGTGTGTGTGTGTGTGTGTAAGGAGCTGCTGTTGAAGGATGAGGAGTGTGAGAGGTTGTCTAAAGTCAGAGATCAGCTCGGCCAGGAGCTTGAGGAGCTCACCGCCAGTCTCTTCCAGGTCGGTCCGCCTCTCGTCACCTCCACTTCCTGTTTCCTTTCCTCCTCGCTGCAGCCAGACACAAACCGAACAGACGAAATATAAATTAGTTAAATGTTGTGGCTGCGTGAAGCGAGAAGTCTTAAATTAGAGATTATTTTTTTCGTTGTGGTTAGTTGCTGTGACCATAATTAGTTTTTATTCTCATCCCTTCATGAAATCTTCAGCAGAATCAACTTCTTCCAAAAAGACTTTGGGTGGTGTTCCCACTTTCTATCACTCCCTGAACATGACGTGATATCCTGAAATAATTTTAAATGTTATTTATCTTATTCAGGCATATGGAGCAGAGTCGTAACAAACGGCTTGAAGTGTAAACTCGTTGTGTTTTTGAGGGGGCGTCTCACTGGGCTGCGACTACTTGGCAAACGTTGAGATTCCAGAGGGTCTTGTGATTTTTGACAGTCCTCGACCTCTCTCGTGTCACAGAGAGAGGTCACAGCGTCCTGCTGCTTCAGTTTTGACCTCGTTGAAAAATGACGTGCGACAACTTTTCATTCAAAATTCTCACAAATTTGTCGTGGGCGTCTCAAGCGCTGCAGCTTTCTTTTGACTCTTATAGCAGAGAACAAGAAACATCCAAGACACATGTCCTCCAGGTCTAAAAACTCACACTGATAGTGTATTATTATTATTATTATTTTTTACAAACTCCATCCGATTGAGTCTTAAACTTATACAGGGAACCCCCGACCTACGAACGAGATCCGGACCTAAGAACCGTTCGCAGTTCTATTCTGCCGTAGCTCGGGGGTGAAAATAGCGTCCCGTTCGTAGGTCCTGGTTTCGTTCGTAGGTCGCGGAAATAACGCTAACGGAGCGCTGCACACACATTTATCGGCATGAGACTGAACAAGCGGAAATACTGGGCCATAAACATGCACAGAACTTTATTTACAAACACTTATCTAACACATTACACCACACATTCATCCATAAACACACACAAACATTGCTATTCAGCACAGTACAACTTTGTGGAACCGCATCCCGTTAAATAGTACCGCTTTACCTGTACGGATCCCTCCACCGCCAGGTGCACTGCGGCTGTGTGTACATCCGCCGGGAGCCCAGCCCCCCCCCTCTCGCTGGCGGTACTTTTCCACTGTCATGCGCAGTGTCATGCCCATGCCCAACAAACAACAGCCAAGGCAATCCCCTCCCCCACCTTGCCGCTTGCCGTACTGACGCAGTTACGCCGTAGCTCGATTACATAGTTGTAATGGGGCCCGTTCGTAGGTCTTGCATCCAGCATGCCGTAGGTCGATTACATATTTTTAACTTGGTTCGTTCGTAGGTCACATACTTTTTGCTGTACCTCGATGGCATAATTTAAAAGTGGCTCGTTCGTAGGTCGCTGGCGCCGTAAGTCGGGGGTTTCCTGTAGTTGTACAAAACGAATGTGGGCTGGCAAGACTAGTTTATATTTTTGACCTGTGCACACAGAAACAGCCTTGATTTTCAAAATTGTAACCACGTGGCTCGTTGGTAACTTGGCCACAAACACAAAAACAGACTCAAACAGGAAAGTCACATATTTTTCTGTAGTTTTGAGTTGCCAGTTAGTCTCCAACAGTCGCGGACGAATCCTTAAAAAATAAAGCAAGATGACTCTGAATCTGAAACATATTTTTAAGTCCTTGTCTCATTGGGCTGCAGCTGTTGGTGAAATAATGTGAATAACATTCAGCAGAGAGCTCCCAAAACTTCTGAAAATGTTCACAAGGGTTCCCAGTTTCCTCGGGTGGTCCACAGGGCCGTAATCTCGTGTCACGATAATTATGAGCAAGTTAGAAAAACCGGCAAACCAAACTTCCTCTGAATGTTTCAGAGTTGTGGGTTTGCTCAACCCGTTTTTTAGGCCTGTCGCAATAAACAATAAATCAATGAATCGCATGATAAATTAAAATTATCGACCTCATTTTCATTTATTATCTTTATCAGTTCTTGTCTCTTTGTACTGAAGACAATGGATTACAAAAAACTCAACTTCGGTGCTCTTCACTGACCCCTCCCTCTCTTTCTCTTTAAAATCTGTTTTAACTGTTCAAAATCGCATTTTTGGATTGTTAAAAGCAGCTAAGCTGAGAAGCTAAGCGACGAGCTAAGCTAACAGGCCGACCTTGGAAAAAACCCTTAGTCTTGTCGAAATTCACAGTTGAAACCCGTGGCTTCGTGTAAAAAGTTGTTTTTCTCTTGAAAAAGAAGCTGAGAACTTGTTTACTGATTTTTTTATTTATTAAAAGCTATGTGTGACAGATGCTATGCTAAAGAGCTCAAACCACACCGAGCATCCGTCATTTTGAGAACTGAAAAAAGAGACGGCCCATGTCACATCAAGGAGCTTCCCTCACATTTTTCTTAAAGAGACACGCTGCTCGCTCCCTCACTATCCATCCCTATGTTCAAACCGTCTTATCGTGCCACCCAGTGGTTAAGACACTACACACAAAACAAATTAACCAGCATTTCTTCTTAAATTCGACAATAGTTACTAATTATTGTCAAATTTCAAACAATATTATCGTTTATTGCAATAATTTCTGAGACAATCGCCCAGCAACATTGGTTATTGTGACAGGCCTACCTGTTTTAAACTTTTCTTGATTTAGTTCTGAAGAAGTTTGTGACCATTTTGAAACTAATTTGTGACAGATTGAAGTAAAACATTCCAGTTTCCCTGGGAGCATGAGAAAATAAAAACAATTAATGAGAATAATTTGTAAGCTCGTTCAGATGTAATAAATAATCTTTGTGGCTGAGTAGCAACAAGATAAACAATATTTATGCATATTTTTGCTGAATTTTGGCCCAAATGCAACACCTTCTGAAAGTTGACATGTTTTTTAATGATTTAACTCCCAACTCGTCACGTCACATCCCAGTGAGATACAGGAAACCGGAAAAAACTTCTGTATGTAAAATGTGTTTCCAGTTAAATCTCAAAGTAAAAGTAGCAATCTTTAAAAGAAACACAATTTTAAACAAAAAACAAACATAAATGTTGATGGATTCAGAGTCCATTTTAAAAACAAAAAATATATATTTATGAATAAACACATTTTGTGCCGTTTGTTCAGGATGCAGGCTGAATCTGCTCTCGTGCTTCGTCTCTTTCCTTTTTCTTAAGGTGTTGGGACTTTGTGTTTGATTTCTTCTTCATCCAGTAAAAAACATTTGGTAAATCAAGCAGCTGCTGTGGAAGCTACACAAGACCGAGCTCGACTTTTCTTATTAAATGTTTATTTATTTATTTAGCACTTTGAGATCAATTGTATGTAAAGTGCGTTATAAATAAAAGTTATTATTATTATTATTATTATTATTATTTAAACTCGTTCTGAATCCAAAGACGTTTGTAAAAATGTCACGCCTGTTTTCCAGGAGGCCCATAAAATGGTGAAAGAAGCCAACGTCAAACAGGCGACGGCTGAAAAGCAGCTAAAAGAAGCTCAGGGCAAGGTGAGAATAATAAAATTAATCTTCCAGATTATCTTGGATTTTAACTGAGCAGGAGCTTCTGAGTGATGAAGCTTTGATTTTAGGATCCAGACTGGAAGTTGGTTTCAGTAAAACTGCAGAAGTGTCAAGAACTTCTGGTTTCTGCTGCAGGAGAGACATTTTCTGACAAATGCAGAAATAAAACAATTAAATATAAAAACAGACAAATCTTTATGGATTAACTTTAGGTTGAATAGTTTTTGATACAAACTTACAATTAGATCTTTCTACTTTGTTAACTGGTACAGGACATGTACGAGGACAGCAGGACAGTGGTGAGATGTGTGGTAGGAGTGACGGATAGCTTCAAGGTGGAGGTGGAGTGCATCAAGGATCAGCTCTGAGCCCCTTCTTGTTTGCTCTGGTGATGGACCGACTAACAGACGAGGTCAGGCAGGATGGAGAAAAGTTTCAGGAGTGATTTGTGACAAAAAGGTGTCACAAAGGTCAAAGGAAAAGTTTACAAGACAGTGGTGAGACCAGCTATGTTGTATGGTCTGGAGACAGAGACATGGACAAAAAGACAGGAGACAGAACTGGAAGTAGCAGAAATGAAGATGCTGAGGTTCTCCTTAGGAGTGACAAGGATGGATAAGATCAGGAATGAGATCATCAGAGGTACAGCACATGTTGAACAACTGGGAGATAAAGTTAGGGAGGCCAGACTGAGATGGTTTGGACATGTCCAGAGGAGGGACAGTGGGTATATTGGTAGAAGAATGTTAGAAGTGCAGCTGCCAGTTAGAGAGGACATGGAGATAGTTGGAGTGAAGACGGAGGAGACAGGGGACATAGTGAGATGGAGGACTTGCGGTGGAGACACTTGAAGAGGGAACAGCTGACGGAACAGAAACACATCGAAACAACAAAATCTTGAATTTCTTGTTCATGAAATTCTCTGAGTCTGACAAACCGTCTCCTATCTTCAGATTGACGTCCTGCAGGCGGAGGTCCAGGCCCTGAAGACCCTGGTGCTCTCCTCCCCCACCTCCCCCGTGGGTGAGCTTCCCTCTGCGATGGGGGGAGGAGTCAAAGCCCCCTTCAAGAAGGGCCACAGCCGGAACAAGAGCACGTCCTCGGCCATGCTGGGGACGCAGCCCGACCCGTCGGCCACGCAGCCCATCGTCCGGGAGTGTCGGGAGGTGAGGGGGGGCGGGGCTCGAGCGCGCTCCTGGAGTCAGACGTTTGGGTTCTGATCCAGCTGTGATGTTTCAGGTGGACAGCCAGCTGTTCAGTGAGTTCAGAGCGTGGAGGGAGGAGCCGACGCTGGACCGCAGCTGCAGCTTCCTGGACAGAGTTTACCGCGAGGACATTTACCCCTGCCTCACCTTCAGCAGGAGCGAGGTACTTCACTCCTCGTGCTTCATTGTTTCTTAAAGCCTGAAGAAGAGTCGAGGAGCCGGTCCCATCAGGACCTGACACATCTGCAGCCGGTCCCATCAGGACCTGGCACATCTGCAGCCGGTCCCATCAGGACCTGGCACATCTGCAGCCGGTCCCATCAGGACCTGACACATCTGCAGCCGGTCCCATCAGGACCTGACACATCTGGAGCCGGTCCCATCAGGACCTGACACATCTGCAGCCGGTCCCATCAGGACCTGACACATCTGCAGCCGGTCCCATCAGGACCTGACACATCTTCTGCGGCTCGTTTGAGTCGTAGTAACGTCTCTGTCGTGTTCCTCAGCTGGGGTCGTCCATCCTGGAGGCCGTGGAGCAGAACGCGCTCAGCGTGGAGCCGGTGGGTTTCCAGCCGCTGCCCGTGGTCAAAGCGTCTGCCGTGGAGTGCGGAGGACCAAAGTGAGAACACACACTTTCATACACACTCCCCCACCCCTTCATCAAAGCTTTGACTCCTTCACGTCTCCATCTCCCCTCAATCTTTATCTCCAGTGGGCGAAGAGCTGAGCTCATCACGTAAGTCCGCCTGTCCTCCTGCACCTGCCTGGTTTCCATCCTCTCCTCCCTGAGACCTCGTGTCACTGCTGATGAGCTTTAGCTCGTGTCGCTGCTGATGAGCTTTAGCTCATGTCGCTGCTGATGAGCTTTAGCTCGTAGCTAAAACGTCAAGAAGTGAATAATGCAACGTTTGTGTCTCTGACAGAAAATGTGCCCTGAGCGGTCAGACCAAAACCTGCAAGCACAGAATCAAGTTCGGAGACTCGTCCAACTATTACTACGTGTCTCCGTTCTGCAGATACAGAGTGAGTACGAGCAGAAGAAACATCAGCCGAACGCTGCAGCCGAACACTGCAGCCGAACCTCCGCTTTCAGTTTAACACGCCTCGTTCTGTCTCCAGATCACAGCCGTGTGTAACTTCTTCACCTACATCCGCTACATCCATCAGGGGCTGGTCAAGCAGCAGGACGGTAAGACCCAGAGACCTTGAGAACCAGGAAACAACCACCACACTAGACACCAAGAGATGGAGCAGAGGTGACGGCTCTGCCAGATGTTCAGGCGTCCGGGACCAAAACGTTAACAAAAGTTCTGCTGCGTTAATTCAGTTTTATTTCTATAACTCCACGTCTCAACAAGCTGAACAGAAACATTCACACATTAAAACAGACAGTTAGTAAAAGTTATCTCTCAGGAAGCAGCAGACAGTGTTGAATCTTCACTTCATCTCAGTCTCTCATTCTGAGCAAGAACAAAGGAGACAGTGGGAAGAAAAAAAAACTAATTTTGACTGGAAGAAACCTCCAACAGAACCAGACTCAGGACGAGCGAACATCTGCTTCAACCAGCTGGGTTTAAGAGGACAGGAAGTAGAAACAGACAGAATGACAGGTCCAGGTGTACTTTCTATAGTCCAGGTGGGGTTTCTATAGTCCAGGTAGGGTTTCTATAGTCCAGGTAGGGTTTCTATAGTCCAGGTGGGGTTTCTATAGTCCAGGTGGGGTTTCTATAGTCCAGGTGGGGTTTCTATAGTCCAGGTGCGGTTTCTATAGTCCAGGTGCAGTTTCTATAGTCCAGGTGCAGTTTCTATAGTCCAGGTGCACTTTCTATAGTCCAGGTGTGGTTTCTATAGTCCAGGTGTACTTTCTATAGTCCAGGTGTACTTTCTATAGTCCAGGTGTACTTTCTATAGTCCAGGTGTACTTTCTATAGTCCAGGTGTACTTTCTATAGTCCAGGTGTACTTTCTATAGTCCAGGTGTACTTTCTATAGTCCAGGTGTGGTTTCTATAGTCCAGGTGTACTTTCTATAGTCCAGGTGTGGTTTCTATAGTCCAGGTGTACTTTCTATAGTCCAGGTGTGGTTTCTATAGTCCAGGTGTACTTTCTATAGTCCAGGTGTACTTTCTATAGTCCAGGTGTGGTTTCTATAGTCCAGGTGTGGTTTCTATAGTCCAGGTGTACTTTCTATAGTCCAGGTGTACTTTCTATAGTCCAGGTGTACTTTCTATAGTCCAGGTGTACTTTCTATAGTCCAGGTGTACTTTCTATAGTCCAGGTGTACTTTCTATAGTCCAGGTGTACTTTCTATAGTCCAGGTGTACTTTCTATAGTCCAGGTGTACTTTCTATAGTCCAGGTGTACTTTCTATAGTCCAGGTGTACTTTCTATAGTCCAGGTGTACTTTCTATAGTCCAGGTGTACTTTCTATAGTCCAGGTGTACTTTCTATAGTCCAGGTGTACTTTCTATAGTCCAGGTGTACTTTCTATAGTCCAGGTGTACTTTCTATAGTCCAGGTGTACTTTCTATAGTCCAGGTGTACTTTCTATAGTCCAGGTGTACTTTCTATAGTCCAGGTGTACTTTCTATAGTCCAGGTGTACTTTCTATAGTCCAGGTGTACTTTCTATAGTCCAGGTGTACTTTCTATAGTCCAGGTGTACTTTCTATAGTCCAGGTGTACTTTCTATAGTCCAGGTGTACTTTCTATAGTCCAGGTGTACTTTCTATAGTCCAGGTGTACTTTCTATAGTCCAGGTGTACTTTCTATAGTCCAGGTGTACTTTCTATAGTCCAGGTGCTTTCTATAGTCCAGGTGTACTTTCTATAGTCCAGGTGTACTTTCTATAGTCCAGGTGTAGTTTCTATAGTCCAGGTGGTTTCTATAGTCCAGGTAGGGTTTCTATAGTCCAGGTGGGGTTTCTATAGTCCAGGTGGGGTTTCTATAGTCCAGGTGCGGTTTCTATAGTCCAGGTGCGGTTTCTATAGTCCAGGTGGGGTTTCTATAGTCCAGGTGGGGTTTCTATAGTCCAGGTGCACTTTCTATAGTCCAGGTGTGGTTTCTATAGTCCAGTGTACTTTCTATAGTCCAGGTGTACTTTCTATAGTCCAGGTGTACTTTCTATAGTCCAGGTGTACATTCTATAGTCCAGTGTGCTTTCTATAGTCCAGGTGTACTTTCTATAGTCCAGGTGTACTTTCTATAGTCCAGGTGTACTTTCTATAGTCCAGGTGTACTTTCTATAGTCCAGGTGTACTTTCTATAGTCCAGGTGTACTTTCTATAGTCCAGGTGTACTTTCTATAGTCCAGGTGTACTTTCTATAGTCCAGGTGTACTTTCTATAGTCCAGGTGTACTTTCTATAGTCCAGGTGTACTTTCTATAGTCCAGGTGTACTTTCTATAGTCCAGGTGTACTTTCTATAGTCCAGGTGTACTTTCTATAGTCCAGGTGTACTTTCTATAGTCCAGGTGTACTTTCTATAGTCCAGGTGTACTTTCTATAGTCCAGGTGTACTTTCTATAGTCCAGGTGTACTTTCTATAGTCCAGGTGTACTTTCTATAGTCCAGGTGTACTTTCTATAGTCCAGGTGTACTTTCTATAGTCCAGGTGTACTTTCTATAGTCCAGGTGTACTTTCTATAGTCCAGGTGTACTTTCTATAGTCCAGGTGTACTTTCTATAGTCCAGGTGTACTTTCTATAGTCCAGGTGTACTTTCTATAGTCCAGGTGTACTTTCTATAGTCCAGGTGTACTTTCTATAGTCCAGGTGTACTTTCTATAGTCCAGGTGTACTTTCTATAGTCCAGGTGTACTTTCTATAGTCCAGGTGTACTTTCTATAGTCCAGGTGTACTTTCTATAGTCCAGGTGTACTTTCTATAGTCCAGGTGTACTTTCTATAGTCCAGGTGTACTTTCTATAGTCCAGGTGTACTTTCTATAGTCCAGGTGTACTTTCTATAGTCCAGGTGTACTTTCTATAGTCCAGGTGTACTTTCTATAGTCCAGGTGTACTTTCTATAGTCCAGGTGTACTTTCTATAGTCCAGGTGTACTTTCTATAGTCCAGGTGTACTTTCTATAGTCCAGGTGTACTTTCTATAGTCCAGGTGTACTTTCTATAGTCCAGGTGTACTTTCTATAGTCCAGGTGTACTTTCTATAGTCCAGGTGTACTTTCTATAGTCCAGGTGTACTTTCTATAGTCCAGGTGTACTTTCTATAGTCCAGGTGTACTTTCTATAGTCCAGGTGTACTTTCTATAGTCCAGGTGTACTTTCTATAGTCCAGGTGTTTTCTATAGTCCAGGTCTTTCTATAGTCCAGGTGTACTTTCTATAGTCCAGGTGTACTTTCTATAGTCCAGGTGTACTTTCTATAGTCCAGGTGTACTTTCTATAGTCCAGGTGTACTTTCTATAGTCCAGGTGTACTTTCTATAGTCCAGGTGTACTTTCTATAGTCCAGGTGTACTTTCTATAGTCCAGGTGTACTTTCTATAGTCCAGGTGTACTTTCTATAGTCCAGGTGTACTTTCTATAGTCCAGGTGTACTTTCTATAGTCCAGGTGTACTTTCTATAGTCCAGGTGTACTTTCTATAGTCCAGGTGTACTTTCTATAGTCCAGGTGTACTTTCTATAGTCCAGGTGTACTTTCTATAGTCCAGGTGTACTTTCTATAGTCCAGGTGTACTTTCTATAGTCCAGGTGTACTTTCTATAGTCCAGGTGTACTTTCTATAGTCCAGGTGTACTTTCTATAGTCCAGGTGTACTTTCTATAGTCCAGGTGTACTTTCTATAGTCCAGGTGTACTTTCTATAGTCCAGGTGTACTTTCTATAGTCCAGGTGTACTTTCTATAGTCCAGGTGTACTTTCTATAGTCCAGGTGTACTTTCTATAGTCCAGGTGTACTTTCTATAGTCCAGGTGTACTTTCTATAGTCCAGGTGTACTTTCTATAGTCCAGGTGTACTTTCTATAGTCCATGTGTACTTTCTATAGTCCAGGTGTACTTTCTATAGTCCAGGTGTACTTTCTATAGTCCAGGTGTACTTTCTATAGTCCAGGTGTACTTTCTATAGTCCAGGTGTACTTTCTATAGTCCAGGTGTACTTTCTATAGTCCAGGTGTACTTTCTATAGTCCAGGTGTACTTTCTATAGTCCAGGTGTACTTTCTATAGTCCAGGTGTACTTTCTATAGTCCAGGTGTACTTTCTATAGTCCAGGTGTACTTTCTATAGTCCAGGTGTACTTTCTATAGTCCAGGTGTACTTTCTATAGTCCAGGTGTACTTTCTATAGTCCAGGTGTACTTTCTATAGTCCAGGTGTACTTTCTATAGTCCAGGTGTACTTTCTATAGTCCAGGTGTACTTTCTATAGTCCAGGTGTACTTTCTATAGTCCAGGTGTACTTTCTATAGTCCAGGTGTACTTTCTATAGTCCATGTGTACTTTCTATAGTCCAGGTGTACTTTCTATAGTCCAGGTGTACTTTCTATAGTCCAGGTGTACTTTCTATAGTCCAGGTGTACTTTCTATAGTCCAGGTGTACTTTCTATAGTCCAGGTGTACTTTCTATAGTCCAGGTGTACTTTCTATAGTCCAGGTGTACTTTCTATAGTCCAGGTGTACTTTCTATAGTCCAGGTGTACTTTCTATAGTCCAGGTGTACTTTCTATAGTCCAGGTGTACTTTCTATAGTCCAGGTGTACTTTCTATAGTCCAGGTGTACTTTCTATAGTCCAGGTGTACTTTCTATAGTCCAGGTGTACTTTCTATAGTCCAGGTGTACTTTCTATAGTCCAGGTGTACTTTCTATAGTCCAGGTGTACTTTCTATAGTCCAGGTGTACTTTCTATAGTCCAGGTGTACTTTCTATAGTCCAGGTGTACTTTCTATAGTCCAGGTGTACTTTCTATAGTCCAGGTGTACTTTCTATAGTCCAGGTGTACTTTCTATAGTCCAGGTGTACTTTCTATAGTCCAGGTGTACTTTCTATAGTCCAGGTGTACTTTCTATAGTCCAGGTGTACTTTCTATAGTCCAGGTGTACTTTCTATAGTCCAGGTGTACTTTCTATAGTCCAGGTGTACTTTCTATAGTCCAGGTGTACTTTCTATAGTCCAGGTGTACTTTCTATAGTCCAGGTGTACTTTCTATAGTCCAGGTGTACTTTCTATAGTCCAGGTGTACTTTCTATAGTCCAGGTGTACTTTCTATAGTCCAGGTGTACTTTCTATAGTCCAGGTGTACTTTCTATAGTCCAGGTGTACTTTCTATAGTCCAGGTGTACTTTCTATAGTCCAGGTGTACTTTCTATAGTCCAGGTGTACTTTCTATAGTCCATGTGTACTTTCTATAGTCCAGGTGTACTTTCTATAGTCCAGGTGTACTTTCTATAGTCCAGGTGTACTTTCTATAGTCCAGGTGTACTTTCTATAGTCCAGGTGTACTTTCTATAGTCCAGGTGTACTTTCTATAGTCCAGGTGTACTTTCTATAGTCCAGGTGTACTTTCTATAGTCCAGGTGTACTTTCTATAGTCCAGGTGTACTTTCTATAGTCCATGTGTACTTTCTATAGTCCAGGTGTACTTTCTATAGTCCAGGTGTACTTTCTATAGTCCAGGTGTACTTTCTATAGTCCATGTGTACTTTCTATAGTCCAGGTGTACTTTCTATAGTCCATGTGTACTTTCTATAGTCCAGGTGTACTTTCTATAGTCCATGTGTACTTTCTATAGTCCAGGTGTACTTTCTATAGTCCAGGTGTACTTTCTATAGTCCAGGTGTACTTTCTATAGTCCAGGTGTACTTTCTATAGTCCAGGTGTACTTTCTATAGTCCATGTGTACTTTCTATAGTCCAGGTGTACTTTCTATAGTCCAGGTGTACTTTCTATAGTCCAGGTGTACTTTCTATAGTCCATGTGTACTTTCTATAGTCCAGGTGTACTTTCTATAGTCCAGGTGTACTTTCTATAGTCCAGGTGTACTTTCTATAGTCCAGGTGTACTTTCTATAGTCCATGTGTACTTTCTATAGTCCAGGTGTACTTTCTATAGTCCAGGTGTACTTTCTATAGTCCAGGTGTACTTTCTATAGTCCAGGTGTACTTTCTATAGTCCAGGTGTACTTTCTATAGTCCAGGTGTACTTTCTATAGTCCAGGTGTACTTTCTATAGTCCAGGTGTACTTTCTATAGTCCAGGTGTACTTTCTATAGTCCAGGTGTACTTTCTATAGTCCAGGTGTACTTTCTATAGTCCAGGTGTACTTTCTATAGTCCAGGTGTACTTTCTATAGTCCAGGTGTACTTTCTATAGTCCAGGTGTACTTTCTATAGTCCAGGTGTACTTTCTATAGTCCAGGTGTACTTTCTATAGTCCAGGTGTACTTTCTATAGTCCAGGTGTACTTTCTATAGTCCAGGTGTACTTTCTATAGTCCAGGTGTACTTTCTATAGTCCAGGTGTACTTTCTATAGTCCAGGTGTACTTTCTATAGTCCAGGTGTACTTTCTATAGTCCAGGTGTACTTTCTATAGTCCAGGTGTACTTTCTATAGTCCAGGTGTACTTTCTATAGTCCAGGTGTACTTTCTATAGTCCAGGTGTACTTTCTATAGTCCAGGTGTACTTTCTATAGTCCAGGTGTACTTTCTATAGTCCAGGTGTACTTTCTATAGTCCAGGTGTACTTTCTATAGTCCAGGTGTACTTTCTATAGTCCAGGTGTACTTTCTATAGTCCAGGTGTACTTTCTATAGTCCAGGTGTACTTTCTATAGTCCAGGTGTACTTTCTATAGTCCAGGTGTACTTTCTATAGTCCAGGTGTACTTTCTATAGTCCAGGTGTACTTTCTATAGTCCAGGTGTACTTTCTATAGTCCAGGTGTACTTTCTATAGTCCAGGTGTACTTTCTATAGTCCAGGTGTACTTTCTATAGTCCAGGTGTACTTTCTATAGTCCAGGTGTACTTTCTATAGTCCAGGTGTACTTTCTATAGTCCAGGTGTACTTTCTATAGTCCAGGTGTACTTTCTATAGTCCAGGTGTACTTTCTATAGTCCAGGTGTACTTTCTATAGTCCAGGTGTACTTTCTATAGTCCAGGTGTACTTTCTATAGTCCAGGTGTACTTTCTATAGTCCAGGTGTACTTTCTATAGTCCAGGTGTACTTTCTATAGTCCAGGTGTACTTTCTATAGTCCAGGTGTACTTTCTATAGTCCAGGTGTACTTTCTATAGTCCAGGTGTACTTTCTATAGTCCAGGTGTACTTTCTATAGTCCAGGTGTACTTTCTATAGTCCAGGTGTACTTTCTATAGTCCAGGTGTACTTTCTATAGTCCAGGTGTACTTTCTATAGTCCAGGTGTACTTTCTATAGTCCAGGTGTACTTTCTATAGTCCAGGTGTACTTTCTATAGTCCAGGTGTACTTTCTATAGTCCAGGTGTACTTTCTATAGTCCAGGTGTACTTTCTATAGTCCAGGTGTACTTTCTATAGTCCAGGTGTACTTTCTATAGTCCAGGTGTACTTTCTATAGTCCAGGTGTACTTTCTATAGTCCAGGTGTACTTTCTATAGTCCAGGTGTACTTTCTATAGTCCAGGTGTACTTTCTATAGTCCAGGTGTACTTTCTATAGTCCAGGTGTACTTTCTATAGTCCAGGTGTACTTTCTATAGTCCAGGTGTACTTTCTATAGTCCAGGTGTACTTTCTATAGTCCAGGTGTACTTTCTATAGTCCAGGTGTACTTTCTATAGTCCAGGTGTACTTTCTATAGTCCAGGTGTACTTTCTATAGTCCAGGTGTACTTTCTATAGTCCAGGTGTACTTTCTATTGTCCAGGGTGTACTTTCTATTGTCCAGGGTGTACTTTCTATAGGAGGAAAGACAAAAAACATTTATAAGATAATTAATTATGACAGAAATAATTACAAACAGGGCGAGTAGAGCAAGTAAAGACAGCAGCAGAGAGGACATGTGGTCAGTTTGTCCTTCAGCAGTCTAAAAGCCTATAGCAGCTGAACTAAGGGGTATCTCAGTAAACCCAAGCCGGCCCTAACTATAGGATTTATGAAAAATTAAAGTCTTAATCCCAGTCTTCAAACTGGACAATGTGTCAGCCTCATGGACACAAACTGGAAGTTGGTTCCACAAGAGAGGAGCCTGAGAACTGAAAGATCTTCCTCCATTCTGCTGCTGGAAACTCTAGGAACCACAAGTAAACCTGCAGTCTGACAGTGAAGTGCTCTGTTAGGAACATATGGACCGTATCTATATATAAATGTTTCTAATTCAGCTCAATACAATCCAGCTTGTCTTTTGCAGCGTGTGTCCGAAGTTTCCCACCCAGGGGGACAAGCACCTCCGCGAGGACATCAGCATCATGATCCGCTTCTACGCCAACATCCTGTCGGACAAGAAGTACCTGGCTGCGTGTCAGCTGGTGCCACCCGGTGAGCTTGGTACCACCCCGGGCCCGAGCACACTCTCTGCTGGGATATTCGGATCGCTCATCGTGTCCAGCACTACTCCAATTTCAATTTTAAGTAAGCGTGAAGCGTTGGAGCCCGGGCTGGGGGTGCCTGACAAATGTGCTGCTGCTTCTTTTCACAGTGCCGCCGCCTCCTGTTTAGACGGGCCGTCCGCTCGTCCAGGACATTGTGACATCACACGTTGCACCTGCTTTTTGGAAATATTTAACTGTCATTCTGTTTTCTCTAAAAATGCATCGATGACTCTTTAAATCCTGAAATCGTCCTGTTTTAGCTTTCAGCTACCGTTTTATTTAGCTAATTGGAGCTTTCCTGATGGTTTTAACTTGAACAGTTACAAGTGATTCAGGATTCACTCGACATAATAACAATAATAATTAAAGCCGCAAGCGGCGTTGAGGCCCGAAGCAGCTTAGCGCCGCTCCGGCCTTATTGTGGTGAGCGTGGGAACTCTAGCTAGTCCGCCCAGTCGCGATCATGGTGCGCATTTGCCAAATATTCAAAATCACATGCAAACTCCAGAGCTCTAGCATCGCCTGCTGGTCTTGTATTCGCCATGCTGCCACAACCACGCCCACATCCTCCAACAAAACCTTCAAGTGTTTTAAAATACATCAGATCAATGTATTATCTGTCTTCTAGCACAGGATCATCTTGACTATGTCAAGGGCGTGAGAGATAGAGTGGCTTTAAACCACCAGAAAGGTGTGAAATTTATGACCAAAACTACCTTTTGATCCAAAATGGCCGACTTCCTGTTGGTTTTGGACCAGGGTTCCAAGATACTTTTTTGTAGGTCCTGACAATTTACACATGTATACCACGTTTCATAATTCTGGGATAAAGCATGGCTGGGGGCTGATTTTTAAACTAAATTCTAGGGGGCGCTCTGGAAGAATCAGGCCACGCCCACTACATATTGGACTGCAGTCCTGTCGAGGGATGGATAAATATAGATCTTAGTGAATTTGGTGCAGCTGGGAGCTTATATTAGGAAGTTATTTTAGCTTGATGTTTCATGGAGAATGGCCAGATTTGAGGCTTGGCCACGCCCACATGCTTTGACATAGAAAAATTATTTTGATAACTTTTGACCTTCAATGCCTCAAGGTAGTGCTGACCGAGTTTGACGCCTGGATCTCGAAAGCTCTAGGACGAGTTCGCTCAGATATGACGTCAATGAAATAGACCAAATTGTGACTTTGACCTAAAATGGCCGACTTCCTGTTGGCTTTGGACCATTGCTCCAAGAGACTTTTTTGTAGCTCCTGATGAGATACACATGTGTACCAAGTTTCATTATTCTGGGATAAAGCATGGCTGGGGGCTGTTTTTTTTAAATATTCTAGAGGGCGCTGTTGAGGAATTAGGCCACGCCCACCAAGTATTGCAATGGAATCCTGCAGGGGGGTGAACAAGGATCGATGTCAGTGAGTTTGGTGAAGCTGGGAGCTTATATTAGGAAGTTATTTTAGCTTGATGTTTCATGGAGAATGGCCATATTTGAGGCTTGGCCACGCCCACATGCTTTGACATAGAAAAATTCTTTTGATAACTTTTGACCTTCAATGCCTCAAGGTAGTGCTGACCGAGTTTGACGCCTGGATCTCGAAAGCTCTAGGACGAGTTCGCTCAGATATGACGTAAATGAAATAGACCAAATTGTGACTTTGACCTAAGGCCACGCCCACATGCTTTGACATAGAAAAATTCTTTTGATAACTTTTGACCTTCAATGCCTCAAGATAGTGCTGACCGAGTTTGACGCCTGGATCTCGAAAGCTCTAGGACGAGTTCGCTCAGATATGACGTAAATGAAATAGACCAAATTGTGACTTTGACCTAAAATGGCCGACTTCCTGTTGGCTTTGGACCATTGCTCCAAGAGACTTTTTTGTAGCTCCTGATGAGATACACATGTGTACCAAGTTTCATTATTCTAGGATAAAGCATGGTGTCAATAGACCTTTAAATGTCAAAGTTATAGCGTTTTGTTTGTTTCGGCGAGTACGCCAAGTTCACCGCTCCACCACGCCCCCTGAACATATACGAAAAGTCAATTTTTTTGATAACTTTTAAAGGCCCATGCCTTAACTGCATTCTGACCAAGTTTGAAGCCGATAGGTCGAACGCCTGAGAAGGAGTTCGTCAAAGTTCGACATGAGTAAAACTGAAAAATGACCAAAATTTGACCTTTGACCCAAAATGGCCGCCTACCTGTGCATTTTAGAGGGTACCTCCAATGTACTTTTTTTCTTGAATTGGGGAGATCTACATATGTACCGAGTTTCAGATCTCTACGACTTACGGTTTTCCCCAACTCACGTTAGGGGGCGCTGTTGAGCAGTTAGGCCACGCCCACTTGCGATTACACCAGATTCATAAAATTTTCGTTGGGGGACAATTTTGGGTGAAGTTTGGTGAGTTTTTGAATATGTTAAAGGCCCCAAACGGCCGCGCGAAGTGACGGAAGAAGAATAATAATAATAATTAAAGCCGCAAGCGGCGTTGAGGCCCGAAGCAGCTTAGCGCCGCTCGGACCTTATTGAGGCGACCGCGCGAGCTCCAGCTCGTCCGCTCGGTCGCCATTTCGAAGTCTCTCGTGTCTACTCCGCACCAGGGGTGCACACGCACAATAAATCTGGTTCAGATCGGATGATGTCTCACTGAGATATAACAGTTTGAATAATCTAGGGGGCGCTCTGGAGTCACATGTTAAACCACAATATCAATGTGTCCACAAGGTCTCACTGATGATACACAATAAATCTGGTTCAGATCGGATGATGTCTCACTGAGATATAACAGTTTGAATAATCTAGGGGGCGCTATGGAGTTATATGTTAAACCACATTATCAATGTGTCCACAAGGGCTCACTGATTATTCACAATAAATTTGGTTCAGATCGGATGATGTATCACTGAGATATAACTATAGAAATAATGTAGGGGGCGCACTTGAGTCAAATGTTAGCCCACCATATCAATGTGTCCACAAGGGCTCACTGATGATGCACAATAAATCTGGTTCAGATCGGATGATGTATCACTGAGATATAACAGTTTGAATAATCTAGGGGGCGCTCTGGAGTCATATGTTAAACAACAATATCAATGTGTCCACAAGGTCTCACTGATTATGCACAATAAATCTGGTTCAGATCGGATGATGTATCACTGAGATGGGACTATAGAAATAATGTAGGGGACGCATGAAGCGCAAGTTTGAGGCCTGGCCACGCCCCTTTAGCATAAACGAAAACGCAAACTTTTGATAACTTTTACTGTCCAATGTGTTAAGGGCATGTTAACCAAGTTTAAAGGCAATCCTTCAAAATCACTAAGAGGAGTTTGTTTAAATACGCAATTCAAAAACATCGGAAAATGACCTTTGACCCAAAATGGCCGACTTTGTTTTTGTTTTGGACCAGGGTTCCAAGAGACTTTTTTGTAGGTCCTGACAATTTACACACGTATACCACGTTTCATAATTCTGGGATAAAGCATGGCTGGGGGCTGATTTTTCTAAATATTCTAGAGGGTGCTGTTGAGGAATTAGGCCACGCCCACCAAGTATTACAATGGAATCCTGCAGGAGGGTGAACAAGGATCGATGTCAGTGAGTTTGGTGAAGCTGGGAGCTTATATTAGGAAGTTATTTTAGCTTGATGTTTCATGGAGAATGGCCATATTTGAGGCTTGGCCACGCCCACATGCTTTGACATAGAAAAATTATTTTGATAACTTTTGACCTTCAATGCCTCAAGGTAGTGCTGACCGAGTTTGACGCCTGGATCTCGAAAGCTCTAGGACGAGTTCGCTCAGATATGACGTAAATGAAATAGACCAAATTGTGACTTTGACCTAAGGCCACGCCCACATGCTTTGTCATAGAAAAATTCTTTTGATAACTTTTGACCTTCAATGCCTCAAGATAGTGCTGACCGAGTTTGACGCCTGGATCTCGAAAGCTCTAGGACGAGTTCGCTCAGATATGACGTAGTTGATGTTTCATGGAAAATGGCCAGATTTGAGGCTTGGCCACGCCCACATGCTTTGACATAGAAAAATTCTTTTGATAACTTTTGACCTTCAATGCCTCAAGATAGTGCTGACTGAGTTTGACCCCTGGATCTCGAAAGCTCTAGGACGAGTTCGCTCAGATATGACGTAAATGAAATAGACCAAATTTGACTTTGACCTAAGGCCACGCCCACATGCTTTGACTTAGAAAAATTCTTTTGATAACTTTTGACCTTCAATGCCTCAAGATAGTGCTGACCGAGTTTGACGCCTGGATCTCGAAAGCTCTAGGACGAGTTCGCTCAGATATGACGTAAATGAAATAGACCAAATTGTGACTTTGACCTAAAATGGCCGACTTCCTGTTGGCTTTGGACCATTGCTCCAAGAGACTTTTTTGTAGCTCCTGATGAGATACATATGTGTACCAAGTTTCATTATTCTAGGATAAAGCATGGTGTCAATAGACCTTTAAATGTCAAAGTTATAGCGTTTCGTTTGTTTCGGCGAGTACGCCAAGTTCACCGCTCCACTACGCCCCCTGAACATATACGAAAAGTCAATTTTTTTGATAACTTTTAAAGGCCCATGCCTTAACTGCATTCTGACCAAGTTTGAAGCCGATAGGTCGAACGCCTGAGAAGGAGTTCGTCAAAGTTCGACATGAGTAAAACTGAAAAATGACCAAAATTTGACCTTTGACCCAAAATGGCCGCCTACCTGTGCATTTTAGAGGGTACCCCCAATGTACTTTTTTTCTTGAATTGGGGAGATCTACATATGTTCCGAGTTTCAGATCTCTACGACTTACGGTTTTCCCCAACTCACGTTAGGGGGCGCTGTTGAGCAGTTAGGCCACGCCCACTTGCGATTACACCAGATTCATAAAATTTTCGTTGGGGGACAATTTTGGGTGAAGTTTGGTGAGTTTTTGAATATGTTAAAGGCCCCAAACGGCCGCGCGAAGTGACGGAAAAATAATAATAATAATAATGAAGAAATCGAGCGATTACAATAGGCCTTCAGCAGAGCTTCGCTGCTTCGGGCCTAATTAAAGCTGCAAGCAGCATTGAGGCCCGAAGCAGCTTAGCGCCGCTCGGACCTTATTGAGGCGACCGCGCGAGCTCCAGCTCGTCCGCTCGGTCGCCATTTCGAAGTCTCTCGTGTCTACTCCGCACCAGGGGTGCACACGCACAATAAATCTGGTTCAGATCGGATGATGTCTCACTGAGATATAACAGTTTGAATAATCTAGGGGGCGCTCTGGAGTCACATGTTAAACCACAATATCAATGTGTCCACAAGGTCTCACTGATGATACACGATAAATCTGGTTCAGATCGGATGATGTCTCACTGAGATAGAACAGTTTGAATAATCTAGGGGGCGCTATGGAGTTATATGTTAAACCACAATATCAATGTGTCCACAAGGGCTCACTGATTATTCACAATAAATTTGGTTCAGATCGGATGATATGTCACTGAGATATAACTATAGAAATAATGTAGGGGGCGCACTTGAGTCAAATGTTAGCCCACCATATCAATGTGTCCACAAGGGCTCACTGATGATGCACAATAAATCTGGTTCAGATCGGATGATGTATCACTGAGATATAACAGTTTGAATAATCTAGGGGGCGCTCTGGAGTCATATGTTAAACAACAATATCAATGTGTCCACAAGGTCTCACTGATTATGCACAATAAATCTGGTTCAGATCGGATGATGTATCACTGAGATGGGACTATAGAAATAATGTAGGGGACGCATGAAGCGCAAGTTTGAGGCCTGGCCACGTCCCTTTAGCATATACGAAAACGCAAACTTTTGATAACTTTTACTGTCCAATGTGTTAAGGGAATGTTAACCAAGTTTAAAGGCAATCCTTCAAAATCCCTAAGAGGAGTTTGTTTAAATACGCAATTCAAAAACATCGGAAAATGACCTTTGACCCAAAATGGCCGACTTTGTTTTTGTTTTGGACCAGGGTTCCAAGAGACTTTTTTGTAGGTCCTGATAATTTACACATGTATACCACGTTTCATAATTCTGGGATAAAGCATGGCTGGGGGCTGATTTTTAAACTAAATTCTAGGGGGCGCTCTGGAAGAATCAGGCCACGCCCACTACATATTGGACTGCAGTCCTGTCGAGGGATGGATAAATATAGATCTTAGTGAATTTGGTGTAGCTGGGAGCTTCTATTAGGAAGTTATTTTAGCTTGATGTTTCATGGAGAATGGCCAGATTTGAGGCTTGGCCACGCCCACATGCTTTGACATAGAAAAATTCTTTTGATAACTTTTGACCTTCAATGCCTCAAGATAGTGCTGACTGAGTTTGACCCCTGGATCTCGAAAGCTCTAGGACGAGTTTGCTCAGATATGACGTAAATGAAATAGACCAAATTTGACTTTGACCTAAGGCCACGCCCACATGCTTTGACTTAGAAAAATTCTTTTGATAACTTTTGACCTTCAATGCCTCAAGATAGTGCTGACCGAGTTTGACGCCTGGATCTCGAAAGCTCTAGGACGAGTTCGCTCAGATATGACGTAAATGAAATAGACCAAATTGTGACTTTGACCTAAAATGGCCGACTTCCTGTTGGCTTTGGACCATTGCTCCAAGAGACTTTTTTGTAGCTCCTGATGAGATACATATGTGTACCAAGTTTCATTATTCTAGGATAAAGCATGGTGTCAATAGACCTTTAAATGTCAAAGTTATAGCGTTTCGTTTGTTTCGGCGAGTACGCCAAGTTCACCGCTCCACTACGCCCCCTGAACATATACGAAAAGTCAATTTTTTTGATAACTTTTAAAGGCCCATGCCTTAACTGCATTCTGACCAAGTTTGAAGCCGATAGGTCGAACGCCTGAGAAGGAGTTCGTCAAAGTTCGACATGAGTAAAACTGAAAAATGACCAAAATTTGACCTTTGACCCAAAATGGCCGCCTACCTGTGCATTTTAGAGGGTACCTCCAATGTACTTTTTTTCTTGAATTGGGGAGATCTACATATGTACCGAGTTTCAGATCTCTACGACTTACGGTTTTCCCCAACTCACGTTAGGGGGCGCTGTTGAGCAGTTAGGCCACGCCCACTTGCGATTACACCAGATTCATAAAATTTTCGTTGGGGGACAATTTTGGGTGAAGTTTGGTGAGTTTTTGAATATGTTAAAGGCCCCAAACGGCCGCGCGAAGTGACGGAAGAATAATAATAATAATAATGAAGAAATCGAGCGATTACAATAGGCCTTCAGCAGAGCTTCGCTGCTTCGGGCCTAATTAAAGCTGCAAGCGGCGTTGAGGCCCGAAGCAGCTTAGCGCCGCTCGGACCTTATTGAGGCGACCGCGCGAGCTCCAGCTCGTCCGCTCGGTCGCCATTTCGAAGTCTCTCGTGTCTACTCCGCACCAGGGGTGCACACGCACAATAAATCTGGTTCAGATCGGATGATGTCTCACTGAGATATAACAGTTTGAATAATCTAGGGGGCGCTCTGGAGTCACATGTTAAACCACAATATCAATGTGTCCACAAGGTCTCACTGATGATACACGATAAATCTGGTTCAGATCGGATGATGTCTCACTGAGATATAACAGTTTGAATAATCTAGGGGGCGCTATGTAGTTATATGTTAAACCACATTATCAATGTGTCCACAAGGGCTCACTGATTATTCACAATAAATTTGGTTCAGATCGGATGATGTATCACTGAGATATAACTATAGAAATAATGTAGGGGGCGCACTTGAGTCAAATGTTAGCCCACCATATCAATGTGTCCACAAGGGCTCACTGATGATGCACAATAAATCTGGTTCAGATCGGATGATGTATCACTGAGATATAACAGTTTGAATAATCTAGGGGGCGCTCTGGAGTCATATGTTAAACAACAATATCAATGTGTCCACAAGGTCTCACTGATTATGCACAATAAATCTGGTTCAGATCGGATGATGTATCACTGAGATGGGACTATAGAAATAATGTAGGGGACGCATGAAGCGCAAGTTTGAGGCCTGGCCACGCCCCTTTAGCATAAACGAAAACGCAAACTTTTGATAACTTTTACTGTCCAATGTGTTAAGGGCATGTTAACCAAGTTTAAAGGCAATCCTTCAAAATCACTAAGAGGAGTTTGTTTAAATACGCAATTCAAAAACATCGGAAAATGACCTTTGACCCAAAATGGCCGACTTTGTTTTTGTTTTGGACCAGGGTTCCAAGAGACTTTTTTGTAGGTCCTGACAATTTACACATGTATACCACGTTTCATAATTCTGGGATAAAGCATGGCTGGGGGCTGATTTTTAAACTAAATTCTAGGGGGCGCTCTGGAAGAATCAGGCCACGCCCACTACATATTGGACTGCAGTCCTGTCGAGGGATGGATAAATATAGATCTTAGTGAATTTGGTGTAGCTGGGAGCTTATATTAGGAAGTTATTTTAGCTTGATGTTTCATGGAGAATGGCCAGATTTGAGGCTTGGCCACGCCCACATGCTTTGACATAGAAAAATTCTTTTGATAACTTTTGACCTTCAATGCCTCAAGATAGTGCTGACCGAGTTTGACGCCTGGATCTCGAAAGCTCTAGGACGAGTTCGCTCAGATATGACGTAAATGAAATAGACCAAATTGTGACTTTGACCTAAGGCCACGCCCACATGCTTTGACTTAGAAAAATTCTTTTGATAACTTTTGACCTTCAATGCCTCAAGATAGTGCTGACCGAGTTTGACGCCTGGATCTCGAAAGCTCTAGGACGAGTTCGCTCAGATATGACGTAATTGATGTTTCATGGAAAATGGCCAGATTTGAGGCTTGGCCACGCCCACATGCTTTGACATAGAAAAATTCTTTTGATAACTTTTGACCTTCAATGCCTCAAGATAGTGCTGACTGAGTTTGACCCCTGGATCTCGAAAGCTCTAGGACGAGTTCGCTCAGATATGACGTAAATGAAATAGACCAAATTTGACTTTGACCTAAGGCCACGCCCACATGCTTTGACTTAGAAAAATTCTTTTGATAACTTTTGACCTTCAATGCCTCAAGATAGTGCTGACCGAGTTTGACGCCTGGATCTCGAAAGCTCTAGGACGAGTTCGCTCAGATATGACGTAAATGAAATAGACCAAATTGTGACTTTGACCTAAAATGGCCGACTTCCTGTTGGCTTTGGACCATTGCTCCAAGAGACTTTTTTGTAGCTCCTGATGAGATACATATGTGTACCAAGTTTCATTATTCTAGGATAAAGCATGGTGTCAATAGACCTTTAAATGTCAAAGTTATAGCGTTTCGTTTGTTTCGGCGAGTACGCCAAGTTCACCGCTCCACCACGCCCCCTGAACATATACGAAAAGTCAATTTTTTTGATAACTTTTAAAGGCCCATGCCTTAACTGCATTCTGACCAAGTTTGAAGCCGATAGGTCGAACGCCTGAGAAGGAGTTCGTCAAAGTTCGACATGAGTAAAACTGAAAAATGACCAAAATTTGACCTTTGACCCAAAATGGCCGCCTACCTGTGCATTTTAGAGGGTACCTCCAATGTACTTTTTTTCTTGAATTGGGGAGATCTACATATGTACCGAGTTTCAGATCTCTACGACTTACGGTATTCCCCAACTCACGTTAGGGGGCGCTGTTGAGCAGTTAGGCCACGCCCACTTGCGATTACACCAGATTCATAAAATTTTCGTTGGGGGACAATTTTGGGTGAAGTTTGGTGAGTTTTTGAATATGTTAAAGGCCCCAAACGGCCGCGCGAAGTGACGGAAGAAGAATAATAATAATGAAGAAATCCTGCGATTACAATAGGCCTTCAGCAGAGCTTCGCTGCTTCGGGCCTAATTAAAGCCGCAAGCGGCGTTGAGGCCCGAAGCAGCTTAGCGCCGCTCCGGCCTTATTGTGGTGAGCATGGGAACTCTAGCTAGTCCGCTCGGTCGCCACCTCAAACTCTCTCGTGCCCATCCAGCACCAGTTTGCCAAGAACAATTAGCGAACAACAACAATATATACGTGTTTAGAAGTGCTGACAGATGATACACAGTAAACGTGGAACAGATCACATGATCTAGCAATGAGATGTAACAGTTTGAAAAATAATGTATGGGGCACACTGGAGTCATCTGTTAAACCATAGTATCAAAGTGTGTAGAAGTGATCAGCCCTTTGTGAATAGCAAACAACCCTTTGGGTTGTTTTTACAATGGGTGCTAACGATCCATTGTTAAGATGATGGTCATCCATCATGTGAGCAACTGGTTTCAGCAGTCACCAGCAAACTGGTTGATCCACTTTGAGAGGGTGCTAAGACTGAGCTGAATATCAGACTTAGCTTTTTTAGAGTTTTCTACCTGGATTATTGAGCATGTATCAGGGGAAAATTAAACATGTTTTAAAATCAATTTTGGAGCATTTAGAATTGATTCTGAATCGCCAAGACAAAGAATCTAGATTTAAAAAAACGATTTTTTTCCCTTAATCCTTATTGACATATAACAGTTTGAATTATGTAGGTGGTGCACTGAAGTCAAAATTTACACAACAATATCAATGCGTTTAGAACTGCTCCCTGATGACGCAGAATAAATCTGGTACAGATCGAATGATGTATCACTGAGATCTAACAGTTTGAATAATCTAGGGGCGCTCTAGAGTCATATGTTAATCCACAATATCAATGTGTATAGACGTGCTCACTGATGAAGTACAATAAATCTCGTGCAGATCGGATAATGTATCTCTGAGATATACCATGCTGAACAAGTTTCTGGTGTTATCTCACATGCTAATGGGTGATGCTAATGCTAAGCTAACTAGCATGCTAGGCTAACACCTAATTTTCCAACCAAACTTACACAGGTGACTCAACAGACCACGCTGAACAAGTTTCTGGTGTTATCTCACATGCTAACGTGTAATGCTAATGCTAAGCTAACTAGCATGCTAGGCTAACACCTTATTTTCCAACCAAACTTAAACAGGTGACTCAACAGACAGCGCTGAACAAGTTTCTGGTGTTATCTCACATGCTAACGGGTAATGCTAATGCTAAGCTAACTAGCATGCTAGGCTAACACCTTATTTTCTAACCAAACTTACACAGGTGACTCAACAGACCACGCTGAACAAGTTTCTGGTGTTATCTCACATGCTAACGGGTGATGCTAATGCTAAGCTAACTAGCATGCTAGGCTAACACCTTATTTTCCATTCAAACTTACACAGATGACTCAACAGACCACGCTTAACAAGTTTCTGGTGTTATCTCACATGCTAACGGGTGATGCTAATGCTAAGCTAACTAGCATGCTAAGCTAACACCTTATTTTCCAACCAAACTTACACAGGTGACTCAACAGACCACGCTGAACAAGTTTCTGGTGTTATCTCACATGCTAACGGGTAATGCTAATGCTAAGCTAACTAGCATGCTAGGCTAACACATTATTTTCCAACCAAACTTACACAGGTGACTCAACAGACCACGTTGAACAAGTTTCTGGTGTTATCTCACATGCTAACGGGTGATGCTAATGCTAAGCTAACTAGCATGCTAGGCTAACACCTTATTTTCCAACCAAACTTACACAGGTGACTCAACAGACCACACTGAACAAGTTTCTGGTGTTATCTCACATGCTAACGGTTGATGCTAATGCTAAGCTAACTAGCATGCTAGGCTAACACCTTATTTTCCAACCAAACTTACA
>JBBPBX010000033.1:136104-187465 GCA_038048925.1 Garcialebias charrua | reverse complement strand
CCGACCCCCCAGGATTTACGCCTATGAGTTCATGGTCTGATCGAAGAACATTTAAAACTTTCGTCTCTTTGCTCTCAGCAGCTCGTCACAAATGCAGTTTGTTCCCATTTCTTCCACCTAAAAGACATAATCTCACTGATGATGATTATGATGATGATCTTTCAGGAATCGACACCCAGCTGGTGGTGCGACCCCTGCTGGACAAGGTGGAGAAGAACACCCAGGAGTCAGCGCTGCGTAAAATCGTTTTCCCTCACGTGAGTAAACGGAACACGTCACCTGTTCGCAGATCTGACGACGAGCGTTTACATGAAATACGTCTGAGCGCAGCGACGTGTTTGAGGTGAAGAAGAAAACTTTCACACGAGATGTTTGGAGAACGGTTTGAAGAGTTCAACCCCCCCAGTTTAAACCGTTAAAGGAAATCGGTGTCCTCTGATCACCTGTTGCCATGGCAACACCATCACTTTGGTCTGTCTCCTTGTAGAGAAACCTTGTTAGCTGTGCGAAGAAAGCAGGCCTGCTGCTCTTCCAGTTTCCAGATCGTTTGGAGGTGTGGAGGCTCGGAGATGGCGATGGAAACGGTGAGACACACACATGCTAACCCCTAAGCTAACACGCTAACCCCTAAGCTAACACGCTAACCTCTATGCTAACACCCAGCCTAATGCAGCGTCTGTTCACATACTAACGGTCTATGCTAACGCACATGCTAAGCTCGAAGCAGATGGCCGCTCGTCCTGAGCCTGGTTCTGCTGGAGGTTTCTTCCTGTTAAAAGGGAGTTTTTTTTCTTTCCACTGTCGCCTTTGTGCTTGCTCAGGATGGGAGACTGTGACGAAGTGAAGAGTCAACACAAAGAGAACTTTTGCTAACTGGATTTATTAATGTACCGTATGTGAATGTTTTTGTACAGTGATATGAGACGACTTCTGTTGGGACTTGTAGCTTTAGAAATGAACTGAACTGAATTAAGCTAACGCGCTAACCTCCCAAAGAATTGCTTATTTTTCTCCTTATTTATTTATTTTTTTGTCTATCTCAACATCTTTTTTCTTTTTCTGATTTGCAGCAGTTCTTCAGAGGTTTGTAGGAAAGAGAAGTTGACCAGTCTGCAGCCTGTGCTGCTGTCGATTTGACATATAGCTGAAAATATTCATGTGAAATCAGATGAAACACCGGAGTTATTACACAGAAATAACTTCAAACTATAGCTTTTGTGTCTCAATGTTAATAAAAAAAAAATTCTGTTCTTAACTTTTAGTTTGCTCTAATTTGATAAATTTGTGCATGAGTTAGCTGTGCTGCCATCTAGTGGTCAAGCTGAAGATAACAAAGTAAATTGTTAATTCAGTGGAGATAAAAAATATAAATGCTGAACAGAGCAGTTGGATATAAAACAAAGCTTTTCAATAAACGATAAACGATCTTTTTGATTTAATTGTAATAAATCTGTTACCAGGGAAGCCCGGCGACAGTCTGCCTGTGAAGAGGAAACCTGAGAAACTGATCCAGCTCAACAGGAAGGTGTGTTGTTGTGTAAAACAGTTTGCTTCTGTATCCAGGTGTGTTCAGGTGAAAACAAACAGAACTGCAGTCACGAATCATCATTTAGTTAATCGTCTAATAATTAAGACATAAAATTGTATAACGATTATTAACATTTTGCTGCTTCCTGCAGGGACACGATCACATCTGCTGCAGCGCCTTGTCTCCGTGTGGAGGGTGGTTGGCGTACTCCACCGTCTCCAGCGTCCGTCTCTACAGACTGCAGCTCCACAACAACATCAGCATCGACAAGGTGAGGTGAAGCCGTCAGAGACCTCCCAAACGGCCTCAACTGTCTCTGTTAAAGACGGAGGCCTCAACTGTCTCTGTTAAAGACGGAGGCCTCAACTGTCTCTGTTAAAGACGGAGGCCTCAACTGTCTCTGTTAAAGACGAAGGCCTCAACTGTCTCTGTTAAAGACGAAGGCCTCAACTGTCTCTGTTAAAGACGGAGGCCTCAACTGTCTCTGTTAAAGACGGAGGCCTCAACTGTCTCTGTTAAAGACGGAGGCCTCAACTGTCTCTGTTAAAGACGGAGGCCTCAACTGTCTCTGTTAAAGACGGAGGCCTCAACTGTCTCTGTTAAAGACGAAGGCCTCAACTGTCTCTGTTAAAGACGAAGGCCTCAACTGTCTCTGTTAAAGACGAAGGCCTCAACTGTCTCTGTTAAAGACGAAGGCCTCAACTGTCTCTGTTAAAGACGAAGGCCTCAACTGTCTCTGTTAAAGACGAAGGCCTCAACTGTCTCTGTTAAAGACGAAGGCCTCAACTGTCTCTGTTAAAGACGAAGGCCTCAACTGTCTCTGTTAAAGACGAAGGCCTCAACTGTCTCTGTTAAAGACGGAGGCCTCAACTGTCTCTGTTAAAGACGGAGGCCTCAACTGTCTCTGTTAAAGACGGAGGCCTCAACTGTCTCTGTTAAAGACGAAGGCCTCAACTGTCTCTGTTAAAGACGAAGGCCTCAACTGTCTCTGTTAAAGACGAAGGCCTCAACTGTCTCTGTTAAAGACGGAGGCCTCAACTGTCTCTGTTAAAGACGGAGGCCTCAACTGTCTCTGTTAAAGACGAAGGCCTCAACTGTCTCTGTTAAAGACGAAGGCCTCAACTGTCTCTGTTAAAGACGGAGGCCTCAACTGTCTCTGTTAAAGACGGAGGCCTCAACTGTCTCTGTTAAAGACGGAGGCCTCAACTGTCTCTGTTAAAGACGAAGGCCTCAACTGTCTCTGTTAAAGACGGAGGCCTCAACTGTCTCTGTTAAAGACGGAGGCCTCAACTGTCTCTGTTAAAGACGGAGGCCTCAACTGTCTCTGTTAAAGACGGAGGCCTCAACTGTCTCTGTTAAAGACGGAGGCCTCAACTGTCTCTGTTAAAGACGGAGGCCTCAACTGTCTCTGTTAAAGACGGAGGCCTCAACTGTCTCTGTTAAAGACGGAGGCCTCAACTGTCTCTGTTAAAGACGGAGGCCTCAACTGTCTCTGTTAAAGACGGAGGCCTCAACTGTCTCTGTTAAAGACGAAGGCCTCAACTGTCTCTGTTAAAGACGAAGGCCTCAACTGTCTCTGTTAAAGACGAAGGCCTCAACTGTCTCTGTTAAAGACGAAGGCCTCAACTGTCTCTGTTAAAGACGAAGGCCTCAACTGTCTCTGTTAAAGACGAAGGCCTCAACTGTCTCTGTTAAAGACGAAGGCCTCAACTGTCTCTGTTAAAGACGAAGGCCTCAACTGTCTCTGTTAAAGACGAAGGCCTCAACTGTCTCTGTTAAAGACGGAGGCCTCAACTGTCTCTGTTAAAGACGGAGGCCTCAACTGTCTCTGTTAAAGACGGAGGCCTCAACTGTCTCTGTTAAAGACGGAGGCCTCAACTGTCTCTGTTAAAGACGAAGGCCTCAACTGTCTCTGTTAAAGACGGAGGCCTCAACTGTCTCTGTTAAAGACGGAGGCCTCAACTGTCTCTGTTAAAGACGGAGGCCTCAACTGTCTCTGTTAAAGACGGAGGCCTCAACTGTCTCTGTTAAAGACGGAGGCCTCAACTGTCTCTGTTAAAGACGGAGGCCTCAACTGTCTCTGTTAAAGACGGAGGCCTCAACTGTCTCTGTTAAAGACGGAGGCCTCAACTGTCTCTGTTAAAGACGGAGGCCTCAACTGTCTCTGTTAAAGACGGAGGCCTCAACTGTCTCTGTTAAAGACGGAGGCCTCAACTGTCTCTGTTAAAGACGGAGGCCTCAACTGTCTCTGTTAAAGACGGAGGCCTCAACTGTCTCTGTTAAAGACGGAGGCCTCAACTGTCTCTGTTAAAGACGGAGGCCTCAACTGTCTCTGTTAAAGACGGAGGCCTCAACTGTCTCTGTTAAAGACGGAGGCCTCAACTGTCTCTGTTAAAGACGGAGGCCTCAACTGTCTCTGTTAAAGACGGAGGCCTCAACTGTCTCTGTTAAAGACGGAGGCCTCAACTGTCTCTGTTAAAGACGGAGGCCTCAACTGTCTCTGTTAAAGACGGAGGCCTCAACTGTCTCTGTTAAAGACGGAGGCCTCAACTGTCTCTGTTAAAGACGGAGGCCTCAACTGTCTCTGTTAAAGACGGAGGCCTCAACTGTCTCTGTTAAAGACGGAGGCCTCAACTGTCTCTGTTAAAGACGGAGGCCTCAACTGTCTCTGTTAAAGACGGAGGCCTCAACTGTCTCTGTTAAAGACGAAGGCCTCAACTGTCTCTGTTAAAGACGAAGGCCTCAACTGTCTCTGTTAAAGACGAAGGCCTCAACTGTCTCTGTTAAAGACGAAGGCCTCAACTGTCTCTGTTAAAGACGAAGGCCTCAACTGTCTCTGTTAAAGACGAAGGCCTCAACTGTCTCTGTTAAAGACGAAGGCCTCAACTGTCTCTGTTAAAGACGAAGGCCTCAACTGTCTCTGTTAAAGACGAAGGCCTCAACTGTCTCTGTTAAAGACGAAGGCCTCAACTGTCTCTGTTAAAGACGAAGGCCTCAACTGTCTCTGTTAAAGACGAAGGCCTCAACTGTCTCTGTTAAAGACGAAGGCCTCAACTGTCTCTGTTAAAGACGAAGGCCTCAACTGTCTCTGTTAAAGACGAAGGCCTCAACTGTCTCTGTTAAAGACGAAGGCCTCAACTGTCTCTGTTAAAGACGAAGGCCTCAACTGTCTCTGTTAAAGACGAAGGCCTCAACTGTCTCTGTTAAAGACGAAGGCCTCAACTGTCTCTGTTAAAGACGAAGGCCTCAACTGTCTCTGTTAAAGACGAAGGCCTCAACTGTCTCTGTTAAAGATGAAGGTGGGTGTTTTTGTCCTCCAGGTGTCCAAACTGCCCAAAGAGCTCCAGTCAGTCCACCAGCTCTGCTTCTCCTCCGACTCCTCCACACTCTTCGCCTCGTCCAGCCTGTCCTCCGTCGTCGTCATCGGCCTCGACCAGCAGGAGTGTAAATACGTTCAGACCCTCAAGCACAAGTCCGGTGAGTCGTCTTCAGGTCAAGAAGAGAAAAATCACTTTTTGAGTCCCATTTTCTACTGGAAACCTAGGATCTTGACTGAACCGTACGGGAGGAGCAGAGCTTTAGTTTCAGTTTCTGATGTTTATGTTCCCACATGTTCACATTTAGTCTGTGTTTAAAACCAGTCGTCTTTTTATACAAAAATACCATTTAGTAGATTTTAGTTCGTTCAGGTCACCTTCACGGATACACTTGTTGTTCCGTCTTTGAGTTTTCGACACTTTACAACCGATTTTATTGTCTCAGGCTCCAAACAACCGCTCCACCTGCTGTCTCCCAGTGAAGATGGCAGATGGTTGGCCACGGCGAACACGGACCGCGAAATCCACGTGTTCAACCTCCACAAGATGAAGGTTGGTCCCCAGGTCTGACTCGGTCCTTAGGTCTGACTCGGTCCTTAGGTCTGACTCGGTCCTCAGGTCTGACTCGGTCCTCAGGTCTGACTCGGTCCTCAGGTCTGACTCGGTCCTCAGGTCTGACTCGGTCCTCAGGTCTGACTCGGTCCTCAGGTCTGACTCGGTCCTCAGGTCTGACTCGGTCCTCAGGTCTGACTCGGTCCTCAGGTCTGACTCGGTCCTCAGGTCTGACTCGGTCCTTAGGTCTGACTCGGTCCTCAGGTCTGACTCGGTCCTCAGGTCTGACTCGGTCCTCAGGTCTGACTCGGTCCTCAGGTCTGACTCGGTCCTCAGGTCTGATTCGGTCCTCAGGTCTGATTCGGTCCTCAGGTATGACTGAAAATGTTCAGTTTTTTAATTTACAGACGAAGAACAAACATTTTATCATCAGTGGTATAAAGTGTAGCTGTACGTCGGATCAGAACCTCCTGGTCCAGAACTTAAAAGTGTCCCTGTCGGTCGCAGCTCCACTGTTCGGTTCCCGTGTACGGCTCCTGTCCCACGGCCATCTCCGTCAACTCAACGAGCGGCAGCCTGGTCTCCGTCCACGCCGACCAGCAGGTGAGTTCTGCTCGTGGTCCCCCCCCCCCACAGCGGGTTCTGCAACGGCTGGTTCTGTAACGGCTGGTTCTGCAACGGCTGGTTCTGTAACGGCTGGTTCTGTGCAGATCCTGGAGTTCTCCCTGAAGCAAAAGGAGTACACCGAGTGGTGCCGGAAGCTGCAGAGACTAGGACTGCACCCCAAGTGGCTGCAGAGGGACACGCCCGTCACCGCCGTCACCTTCAACCCCAGCAACCCGGACCAGCTGGTTCTGAACGACACCTTCATGTTTGCCATCATCGACCGGACCCAGGTACGGCACCTGGCCTCCTCCTTCTGAGTCTCGTGGTTTGAATTTATCTGTAAACTGAGAAGATCGACGCTCCGCCGCTACGTCCAGGAGCTGAGTTTATATTGTTTTACATTTTATACGTTTTTAACATTTAGCTCTTCTGTTAGAAGTTAAAACATGGCAGACTCTGAAAATTAACTTCTCCCTCTGGAAAAGTTTTAAAAAACAACGTTCTTGTTCTGCCACCTCGTCTGAAGCAGATTGTTAAACGTTTAACGTTTTTTAAGTTTCGTGTTTTTGTGCAGATCTCAGTCAAAGCTCGTCTGCTTTTAATTCAACGTTTTTATATTTATTATTAATATTTATCATTGATCATCTCATACGTCTTATTTTTCTGTAAATCAACTCCTCTGCAGACTTTGTGCTACTTTAGCTGTTCTTGCATCAAAACATTCGGCTCATCCAGCAGCTACATGCTGTGACTTTTATACTTTTCAAATTTTGTAACTTTAATTGCAAATATTTTCTCGTAGAAACGCCTAAAAACTCTTTAGTTCCTTAAAAAGAATCTGCTTCAGCTGATGACTGTTTATCCTCTTGTGCTACTGTTAGCTTTTAGCTACTTAAGCTATCCTTTTTGTTTACAGTAAATGTGATTATTTGGATTTATTTCATAATGTTTTGTTGACGACTCCTGATAGTTTGGACTTTTGTGTTTTTGTCACTTAAAATGTTTTTAATCCAGACCTGTCGGATCAGTTTAAGCATTCTGTGATATTTTGTAGTAAATGTTTTTAATCCAGACCAGTTTGACCATTCTGTGATATTTTGTGGTGAATGTTTTTAATCCAGACCAGTTTGACCATTCTGTGATATTTTGTGGTGAATGTTTTTCTAAATGCAGCCGCTTCCCGAGGCGAAGTCTTCGTTCTACAACCAGCTGTACCTCCGGACTCTTCCTCAGGCTCAGAGGAGCAGCAGCAGCCACGCCTTCAAGATCTGCAAGAACTTCCAGGTACCTCCTGAGCTCCAGACTGTGTTAGCAAAATATCTGCTGAGACAGCCTTCAGAGTTTAGTGCAACTTGGTTAGCCAAACACTGTTGGAGTAAATGATGGATGGATAGCGTATTTTCTGGCGCATAAGTCGCATTTATTATGAGTCACCGCTGACCCATCACTTTTGTTTAATGGTCAAAACAGCTGAATTTCGCCTGAGTGTTACGGTGCCATCCATCCATCCATCATGGCCAGAGCTGCCAGCTCTTCACCAGTTGAGTGAAGGGCACGTGCACAGGAGGACTCGCTGTTGCAGTTCTTCTAAATTTAACAAGATTAACACTTAAAATTATTTGTTTGCTCGACATTATAGAAAAGGTGTGTCTGTTTACCTTTTCCTTAATAAATGCACTTTAATGGTCAAAACAGCTTCATTTCGCCTGGACCGCACGGCGCCATCAATCCATCCATTGTGACCAGAGCCGCTAGCTCTAGTGTTCCTGAAGCGGGAGCGCGCATGGGAGGATTAGCTGTTGCAGTTCTTCGAAATTTAAAGCGTCAGTCAAAAATTGAGTTATGATTATGAAGGAAAAAAAGTATACAAGTTGCTTCAGTGTGTAAGTCGCAGGAATGACAAATCTATGCGAAAAAAACTGCCACTTATAGACCGGAATATACGGTAACTTTTATTAATCCCCAGGGGAAATGTAAATCAAGATGGCTGTCAAAGCTAAGCAGGCTTAGAAAACAAAACTGGCTCCAACTCATTTCCAGATGTTGACCTGATGTTTGTTGTAGCCGGGAGTCATCCCCATCAGAACGGATTCCTGCAGCCTTCATTAACCGTTACACCTCAGTCCGTTTATATTTCATGGCGACTCCAACAGGAAGTGACATCATCAGCTGCAGCAGCCATCGTCCCGTACAAATCACACTGAATGTTTTAGAAAGTGAGGGAATTTGTTGACGTGTTCTGAGCGTCTTTAATCCAGATGTGTCCATCTGGTCCAACAGAACCTCCTGTGTGTGGCGCTGCTGGAGGACCGCTCCCTGGTGGTGGTGGAGCGCCCCCTGCAGGACATCGTGGCCCAGCTGCCCGCTCCGGTCCGACTCAAGAAGTTTGCCACATAAACTCAACCACCACACCGGTTAATAATAAAATGCTTACACTCTTCTAAAGTTTGTTTTTTATAGTAATTGAATGTTGTCATGGCGATGAATGAGCATTACCGGTACATCACCTGCACTGGATGAACCGTAGGTAATAACAATAAATTCATTCAACCTTTATTTAGTCAGGTTAATCGTTTGAACCTCATGGGCTCATTTACGAAAGCGACCTGCTAAAACTAAAGAACAATGAACAGCAGTGGTAGAATTTCCTTAAACAATAAACAAACAATAGAAAACAAAAGAGAAAAAAAATTTTTTTTTTTTTTTTTTTTTAACAAAGTATCAAAAAACTAGCAAAACATTATAAGGTAGACGTATAAAATCAAAGACAGGAACAAATCTGCATTGGTTTTTGCCAGGATTCCAACAGATTCTGAAAACCATTTAGAGAAGTCAAGGTCGAGAGCTTCAGATCTTTTTGTAAGATATTCCATGAAGCAGGAGCAGAGTAGGAGAAGGCCCTTTTTCCAAGTTCAGTCCTCACTGACGGAACACTGCAGGTAATCATGTCCTGAGAGCGCACACTGTAGCTGCACTCACGCAAAGACATGTAGGAGGAGATGTATGAGGGCAGCAGACCAAGAAGTGATTTAAAGATGAAAATGTACCAGTGGAAGAGTCTGCGTGAGGTTAATGATGTCCAGTTAACCAGTGAATACAGGGTGCAGTGGTGGGTACGATAATCACAACCAGTTATGAATCTTAGTGCACCATGATAGACAACATCCAACATCCGCAGGGTGCTTGTAGGAGCATTCATGTAGAGAATGTCACCGTAATCAATGGAGGGAAGGAAAGTCACAGACACAAGGCGTTTCCTAACATTCAGTGATAGACATGATCTGTTTCTGAAAAAGAAACCCAGTTTAACTTTCAGTTTCTTCACTAGGTTTTCCACGTGGAGTTTAAAAGAGAGATGTGAATCGATCAGGATATAGGAATCAACAAACTCAATAGGGACACCATTTGAAGATAAAATCAGAGGAGGATCTGCTGGAACCGCCTTCCTATTTGAAAAAAACATCCCTTTTGTTTTATCAGCATTTAGGACAAGTTTGAGACGGAACAAATCTGACTGGATGATGTCAAAAGCGGATTGCAGTAACTGGAAAGCCTTAGCAACTGTTTTAGCTCGGCAGTAAACAACTGTATCATCAGCATAGAAATGTAAGGATGCATCAGGGATGCAGTGACCTACATTAGCTATGTAGATTGTAAAGAGAGTGGGTCCTAAAACTGAGCCTTGTGGTACACCATTTTTAACTGTTAAATAGCTGGAAGAAGTACCGTTATGTTGAACACATTGCCTCCGATTGGAAAGATAGTTAGAAAACCAACCGATGGTGTGATCAGAGAAACCGATTTCTGAGAGCTTATGACACAGGATGTTATGATCCACAGTGTCAAAAGCTTTAGACAGGTCTAAGAAAAGTGCAGCACAATAGTCCTTAGCATCCAATGCTTCAACAACATCATTCAGAACCTTCAGAGAAGCAGTTGTTGTGCTGTGTTTTTTCCTGAAACCAGATTGATGGAGAGGTAAGATGTTAAATGAGTCCAGATAATTTTTGATCTGAGAGTTTATCAGTTTTTCTAGAACCTTGGCTAAGATGCAGAGTTTAGAGATCGGTCGATAATTGTTCAGTGAGGTGGGGTCACCTCCCTTCAGCAAAGGAAGAACAAAGGCTGTTTTCCAAGCATCCGGAATGGTGTTTTGGCTTATGGACAGATTAAAGATGTGGGTCACAGGGACTGTGATGATATGAGCAGCCAGCCTTAAGAAATAAGGTGGAAGTTCATCTGGACCTGCAGATTTTTTTGGATCAAGATCATTTAACAGTTTATTTACCTCACTGACTGAGAACGGAGAAAAAGAGAAGGTGTGATTAACAGATGGTTGACTTGTAGGAGGGATTTGATTTGTAGAAGTTTGATTATTAGATAAAGTGGCTGATTTTCCGTTTGTAACTGTGTCAAATAATGAACTAGAAGCAACAAAATGTTTATTGAAACAGTTCAGGATCTCGTGCTTATTTGACACAGGAACAGAGTCAACAAGAAATTGTGATGGGAGGTCAGATGATTGGGGGGTGCCTGAGAGAGATTTAATGGTTTTCCAGAATTTTTTAGGATCATTTAGATTTTTGGAGGTCTGAGATAAGAAGTAGTTACGTTTTGCGGCTTTAATGGCAGTTGTGCATTTATTCCTTAGCTGCCGAAATTTCAACCAATCAGTGTCTGAGTGTGATTTTCTTGCTGCGGCCCAAAGATGATCTCTCCAGTGCAGGAGATCAGCTAATTCAGGAGTAAACCAGGGGCTGTCTCGGCCCTTTATCCTGAACTGCCGGAAAGGAGCGTGTTTGTTTACAAAGTAAATGAAACTATTATGAAAATAGTTCCAAGCGGTGTTCACGTCATTGATTTGTAGGATACGTTGCCAGTCAAAGTGTGATAGATCCCAAAGGAATGACTGTTCACTGAAACGTTTCAAATCCCTTTTTTGGATTATTCTGGGCTTAGCAGGTGGAAGTTTAGTAGATCTAAGAGCTGCTATTACGGAATGATCACTCAAAACGTTAGCAAATACACCTATACCAGGAAATTTGTGAGGTGCATTTGTGAAAAACAGATCTAAGGTGGAAGATTTTTCGGGACATTTTATGTTTGGTCTGGTGGGAGAATCGATAAGTTGTGTTAGATTGAGAGATAGGCAACATTCCTTGAATTTATCACAGAGGGGGGTCGACTTATTCCAGTCAATGTTGAAATCTCCTGCCATAACAATCTCATTGTGTTTTAAATTTCCTATGAATTCAGTCAGGGAGGATAGAGCTTCAGGTGTTGCGGAGGGGGGACGATAACAACCTACAACAGTTAAGGGCTGACCTCCTTTCAAACTGATGTTCACAGCTAAAGCCTCAAACTGGTTTGCGATTGTTTTTTTAGATGCAATCCTGGCAGCCAAAGAGTCTCTGATGTAAATAGCGACTCCACCTCCCTTTTTATTACGATCACAACGATTGATCTTAAATTCATTGATTGCCAGGTCATTTTTCAAAACATATTTTTTGAGCCAAGTTTCAGAGATAACGATCACATCTGCCCCAGAAGAACTGATTAGGATTTTCAATTCATCAAGTTTTTTTAAATCCTAAAGTTTAAATTATTCTGACCTTTGCAGCCAGGATTAAAACATAAAAATACACACGACGCCCAGCTGAAACATATTCAGACATTTTTATTTCTGATTGAAATTATTTCACATCATATTTAAGTTTCCTGACAAAGAGTTTTTGTATTTTTATTACAGTAGCAATAATATTAATAATAATATTAACCCAGCAGGAGAAGCAGATTATTGAAAGTTGAACTAAAAGAGAAACATGGCCGCCTTGTTTCCAGCTGCCAACATTTTTACCACAAAGATTCAGAAACGTTTCAGTCGGTCATCAAGACTCGAGTCCAGGAGGAACTCGTTGGATTCAAAGACGAGGAGGACGGAGCTCCACAGGGTTCAGAGTTCGTCACATTCAACAACAAAACAGACGCCAGCGTTTGGACTCTGTCTCGAAACGACTCGCTGCTTTAAAGGAACAGTTCTGGAAACAAAACGGGTTCAGGTTCGACACGAGTCCGAGTCCCACCTGCAGATTGTTGCTCTTTTTGTTGTCTCCGTCTCGAGTCATACCAAGTCGTCTTGTCACTTGAATCTCTGTTGTCTTGAGTCTGAGATTATCTCAAGTCTCTCTGTTGCCTCTCAAGTCTGAGATCATTCAAGTCTCTGTTAATGTCCTGAGTCTCAGATTAACAAGTCTCTCCTGTCCTCAAGTCTCTGAGATTAACAAGTCTCTGTTAATGTCCTGAGTCTCAGATTAAGTCTCTCCAGTTAGTTTCCAAAGTCTCAGATTAACACAAGTCTCTCCTGTCCTCAAGTCTCGTGAGATTAACATGTCTCTCCTGTCAAATCTGAGATTAACATAAGTCTCTGTTAATGTCCTGAGTCTCAGTTGCCTCTCAAGTCTGAGATCATTCCAAGTCTTTGTTGCCTCGAGTTTCTCTGATCAACCCAAGTCTTTCTCTAGTCCAGAGTCTCGAGTCGTGGTGTGCAGTTCAGTTCCTCTGCTGGTACAAACCAGACCCGAGTGAGTCCATGAAACTGGTCCAGGAGGGGGTTTCTGAGGAACCGGTCTCTGAATGTTTTCAGATCTTTATATATTTTTTTAACTTCTGGGACTTTTTACTCCTCCGTCACTAAAAACGAGCAGGAAGCATCACAAGTTGTTTAAAACCTCAGACTCGACCCTCTTCCCGTCACCTGCAGAGCCAGCGGGTCCGGGCGGAAACCCGGACCTCCCGGTCCTCAGGCAGAAAGGTTCTGGTTCTCAGGCCTCGTCTTCAAGGTCCAGCTGCAGAGTTAGCACCATTTACTGATAGTTTAACGTTTGTGGTTCCTTGAGCTCGCAGAAGGATTCGGTTCTGTTGGGCTGAGCTTCCAGCTCCCGGCTGTCGCAGAACAGGAAGTAACCACCGAACAATTGGTCTTTTGTTTCCGGGAACTGTTCCTTTAACCATTTAAATTAAAAATAAAACCCAAACGGGATCGTCCGCGGTTCCACCTCTGATCTGGAACAAACAGTGAGCTGGAGTCTGAGGCTCAGGTGAACCACACCTGAACCGCCCTGATTGGTGGGTGGAGCTAGTGATCAAACCCTTTAACAGAATCTTTTTATATAAAATAATAAAATAAAAAGCATCGGATGACAACATGAACGTACAAACAGGAAGAAACAAGGACATTAAAAACTGTTTACAGTGCACTTTGTGTGGAAAACAAGAGGAGCACAAACACGTCGACATGAAGGCAGCAGCAGCCGGCCCATAGAACCCAGCTGAGACGGAACCGGAGTCCAAAAGAGAAAGAAGACGACGAGTATATACAGATATATTTACACCAAACAGGGTACGAAACGGACCGGGCCCAACAGGAAGCCGTCCCGGCACCCAATAAATAGGAAACGTCCCAACCTCCGATCCGACGGACGCCCGCGGCGCCACAATAAATTAACCCTCCGGCAAGTTCTGCATTTATCTGATCCCTACGGCCGTTTGCTGAGGTTTGTGGAGAGAAATGCAAATTTGACTAAATTTCAAATAAAATCCACGTATTTTCTGTTAGACTGCTTCAGGGCAGAAATGCAGACACACAAAAACAAACTTCTAAAATCAAACATCACTAGTTTGTGTTTTTTCCAGATTTCTGCAGATTAAATCTAAACTTTAACAGACGTGAAATATTTACGGTAATATCGATGATGGGACATGAGGTTTCATAGTTTTGTCAATGAAGCATTATTTTTTATTACTAACCTTCATTTAAGCAGGCAAAGACGGAACAGCCAAACTCCACACAGAAACCAGAGATTGAACCCAGGACCTCCCTGCTGTGAGGCCACAGTGCTACTGCTCCACCGTGCTGCCACATTAGATTGCATCAGTTCTTTATGTAGTTCCTGATGGACACCTCGCCTGGACGCGACCTTCTGCAGGAAGTCCTCCACCTCCGCAACATGAATAAATATTTAAACGGCATCTAAAGGGTTAACGTTGTGACACGGACAGTTTGGGAGTTTAGAACGAGCCTGAAGACGTTTATGAAAATAAAGCAGATAAAATGTTGATTTTAGAAGTTGTTTTTATTTCTGCCTCAGACGAGTCCGTAAATCTGAGGAGAGAACAAGAATCAAACGTCCTGACGGGAGTTCGTTCTCAAGCACGGCGTGGACGGGCAGGACAGAGGTTCTGACAGGCTGTCGGGCCGCATCGTTCAGAGGGAATGTAGCAAAAACGTCCTGTCGTTTCTTATGTACATTAGTTAGATCCCGCCTCAGACCTCAGGGTGGAGGTCCGAACAGAACAGAACCGCTGAAGTTGGCCGGATAAAACGAGCGAGACGTTTGGCAAAATGTCCGCTCTTTGTTCTGAAACCGCTTCCAGAGGGTATGAAAATATACAACTCAGCTGGCAACAGGTCACAGGTTCGGGTCTGACAGTGGTTGTCCTCTTCAGGAGACGTGGTTCCTGTCGGGTCTCAGAATCCACCAGGACGGTTCACTGGCAGTTATAGAAAACATGCGAAAGTTCTACGAAAGCATCCACGTCTGCAAAAATATGTTAATTCATAAAAAGCTTTTTGTTTTTTCTGAGCGGCAGACCTGAAATTCTGAAACCGGTTCTGGTTCTGGTGTGCTCAGAGGAGCCGCACGGGGCATCGGGTCAGAAATAATCCAGAACATGAGCTACTGACCCAAATAAAGTCATGGCGAGTGTCTGAAAGAACAATGGAGGAGAAACCAGGAAGTGGGAGCAACGTCGGGGTCCGTAACGAGCTGCTGGCTCCTCCCACCTCATCATGGAGGAGAAACCAGGAAGTAAGAACAGCGTTAGAGTCTGTAACAAGCTGCTGGCTCCTCCCACCTCATTGAGGAGAAACTTCAGCTGAAAACTTCAAACGCGTTTGGACGACAGGGTGAGGGACGGATGAAGAACAGGTCCTTAACGTCTGTGAAAACAAGCTCCGCCCAGGAAGCAGGAGCAGTGGCGTGGTCCATAAAGTCGCTACAGACTCCTTCCACATGAAGAAAGCTCCTCCTCACGGCGACTGTCGGGTGTAAAGATGGCGGTCTTCTCGTGCGTATGTGATGCTGGAGGTGGGAGGAGCCGTGAAGGATCACCACGCCTCCGTGTACCGAACATCAACGTCCTTCAGGTTGGGCAGTTTGGCCTGCGCACAAACAGAAACAAGACGTTGAAGCAGCGACCTGGTACTTCAGAACCAGGCTTTTATTTTGAAGGGGTTCTACAAGCTTTACTTTGAAACATGTTCCTGGTTTGTCGTGTTGGAAGTTAAAGTGAGTTTGAAAAACATCTGTAGTTTGAAATGTAAGGAGTCGGCTGTGGTACCTTCAGGTCCTCGTACGTGTCAGCGCTCAGCTTGGTGCTGTTCATGTTGAGGCTGCACAGACTCTTCATGGCTGCAACACATCACACGTTACACGAGCTGCACCGCAACAACACTTTACCTCAGTCAGTGGGGTTTCTTACAGCTCAGAGCCAGGAGGCCGGCGTCCGTGACCGGAGTCTCACACAGGTTCAGGACCTGAAGACAGGCCAGGTGCTCCGATAACAACCGGAGTCCTGCATCTCCAAACTGCAGCGGGGGAGAGGGAGGAGCAACAGACAGGTCAGACCTCATACCTGCATACTGTGTGCTCATGCTGCGTTTGAGTGTTCGTCTGTCCATGTTACATTTGTGTTCGTGATGCGTTCGAGTACTTGTGTGGACCGCAGCTTGTTTTTGTTGTTTGTGTTGCGTTCATGTGTTCGTGATGCGTTTGAGTACTTGTGTGTGCAACTCGTCTGTTTGTGTTGCGTTCATGTGTTCGTGATGCGTTCGAGTACCTGTGTGGACCGCAGCTTGTTTTTGTTGTTTGTGTTGCGTTCATGTGTTCGTGATGCGTTTGAGTACTTGTGTGTGCAACTCGTCTTTGTTTGTGTTGCGTTCATATGTTTGTGATGCGTTCGAGTACCTGTGTGGACCGCAGCTTGTTTTTGTTTGTGTTGCGTTCGTGTGTTTGTGACGAGTTCATGTGTTTGTGATGCGTTTATATGTTTGTGATGCGTTCGAGTACCTGTGTGGACCGCAGCTTGTTTTTGTTGTTTGTATTGCGTTCATATGTTTGTGATGCGTTCGAGTACCTGTGTGGACCGCAGCTAGTTTTTGTGGTTTGTCTTGCGTTCATGTGTTTGTGACGAGTTAATGTTTTTTTTTTTTTTTTAAAAGAGAGAAAGAAAGAAAAGAGAAAGTAAGACAACAAATCAACAATTATCAACCAAAAGAGCACAAGGCAAACACACCCAACCTCCGTCCACAATCCTGCAAAGCACATGACAGAACACAACAATGGAACATACATGCATAAAGACTAATAATATTCATGAGCTTGCAGTAGAATTCTATAAATACACATACCCATATCTACAAATATATATATACAGTAGTATACATACATATACTTTAACGCCCGGAAGGCCTCTGGTCCTGACAACATACCTGGTCGTGTGCTGAAGGACTGTGCAGGGGAACTCGCAGCGGTCTTCACGGACATCTTTAACATCTCACTGAGCCAGGCCATCGTCCCCACCTGTTTCAAAGCCACCACCATCATCCCTGTCCCAAAGAAGGCAACGCCCGCATGCCTCAATGACTATCGCCCAGTAGCACTCACCCCCATCCTGATGAAGTGCTTTGAACGGCTAGTCATGAAAAGCATCACATCTGTCCTCCCTGACTCCCTGGATCCCTTCCAATTTGCATACCGACCTAATCGCTCAACCGACGATGCCATCTCCTCTGCCCTTCACACAGCTCTCACACATCTGGACACGAAGGACTCCTATGTTAGAATGTTGTTCATCGACTTCAGCTCGGCATTTAACACCATCATCCCCCAACAGCTCATCCTTAAACTGGACAGTCTGGGGCTGAACACCTCAATGTGTAACTGGCTGCTAGACTTCCTGACCGGGAGACCACAGACAGTGCGGGTCGGGAGTAACACATCTAGCACCATCACATTGAACACAGGGGCCCCACAAGGATGTGTGCTGAGCCCCCTTCTATTCACCCTGCTAACACACGACTGCACACCATCGTACAGCTCCAACCACTTCATCAAGTTTGCGGACGACACAACAGTGGTGGGTCTCATCAGCAACAACGATGAGACGGACTACAGGAACGAGGTGAGCCGCCTGGCCTTGTGGTGCGGACACAACAATCTCACTCTCAACGTGGAGAAGACAAAGGAGATTGTTGTGGACTTCAGGAAGAAGGATGCCCAACATGCCCCTCTGACCATCAACAGCACCGCAGTGGAGAGAGTAGACAGCACCAAGTTCCTGGGAGTGCACGTCTCAAAGGACCTGTCCTGGAGCAGGAACACTGCAGCACTGGCAAAGAAGGCTCACCAGCGTCTCTACTTTCTCCGCAAGCTGAAAAGGGCTGGAGCTTCAACCCCCATCATGAGCACCTTCTACAGAGGTGCCATAGAAAGTGTCCTGACCAGCTGCATCACTGTGTGGTTTGGTGCATGTACTGCATCCTGCCGCAAGAGCCTCCAGCGCATTGTGAGAGCAGCTGAGAAGATCGTGGGCACCTCCTTGCCCTCACTGCAGGACTTACACAGCAAACGCCTCACTCGGAAAGCCCACTGCATGGCAGGTGATCCCACACACCCACTACACAGCTGCTTCAGACTGCTGCCATCAGGGAGGAGACTGAGGAGTCTCCAGGCTCGAACCAGCAGACTGAGAGACAGCTCTGTTCATCAGGCAGTCAGAATGCTAAACACTCTGCCTGCTCTGCCCCCCCTCCCATTTGAACTGCCTTAACACTAAAACTTTCTCACACATTACCACACAACACAAAGATTTTAACACTAGACTCTGTGTCATCAAACGGGTTTTCACTAAACTCTCGGTCATGTGCTCATACAGTTTGCACTACTTCTCATACTTGCACTAATGTCTGTATTACATCACTGCCTATAATCATAATACTGTTTACATTCTCTGTTTACATTTATTAATACTGTTTACTTTTATTACTACTGCTTACATGTAATTACTACTGTTTACATTTATTTACACTACTCTAATATCTACACCACTGCTGGTACATATACAGTGTGCTCTGAACGGTCTTATTTAGGTCTTATTTAGGGATGCCCAATGTGCCTTACTGCATATGCCACTTTTTGCCTCTATAACAACATCAACTACTACCTCATACATATACTGTGTACATTGACTCATACGCTGCTTTGCCACTTTGCAAATGTCAATGCTAGAAACCTTTAGTTTATTTTAGTTATACTTTTTATACTCTTTTTTTATACTAGTATGCAAAAACTCAGGACAATATTATGTTCATTAAATGTTTAATGTTTTAGTTTTAGAGTTGGTGTAAATTTTCATACTCTTATACCACTATGCAAAAAACTCAGGACAGTGTTAGTTTTACTATTTTATGCTTATGTCTATTATTATATGTTTCAGTGTTTCAATGTTTAGATGTTTACTGTTGCACCGAGGGACTGAGAGAAACGCAATTTCGGTCCTGTGTATGTCCTGTACTGTACATATTGCAGATCTGACAATAAAGTTGACTTTGACTTTGACTTTTATATTCATTTATATACCCATCTACATATCTGCATATATCTATATATACATCCCTGCATCCATTTGTGTGTGGTTGTGAGCATGCATAAGTGTATAAGGTTCCTCCAATAGAACATTTAGTAGCGACTGTGAAGCATCAGAGATCCGTCCCCCCAAAGCCCGAGGCAGACGAAGGAGCGATCAAAGCCCAAGACCCCAGGAAGGACCCCGAGCCCAGAGTCCCCAGGACTGCCCGAACAGGACGAGCCACTAGCCCACTCCCCAGATCCTACCAAGGGGAAGAACCGGACGAACCCCTACCAGCGACCACATACAATGACCCCCCGGTGTCGCCCGCGACAAATTCACAGGCCCCCGCCGGAGCCCGCTGCACCGACGTAGCCCCAGGGCCGGTCACCGAGGCCCGGGCACCGGGGACGCCCACCCCTCAGGCCCAGACCCGACCGGACCAGAGGGCACGAGCCCCACCAAGCAGCCACCAGGCCGTGCCGACAAACGCCCAAGCGCCCAACCCCAGATAGTGAGGGCCCCAAGCACGCCCGCAGGCAAGGGAACACCCACCAGGGGGGGCCACGTGGCAGGAGCGCGACACTAAGTAGCCTCGGAAGTATCAGAGAGGGGGCAGTCCAAAACCCAGCCTGACACTTAAACATTCATACACAGATATACTCATTCAGACCCACCCTCATCCTCACCCTCAGTCACAGAAAGACAAACAATAACGACATGTTCCATTCATAATCCCGATGCACACTCTATACCCCCTAGGTCCAAGACATGTACCTGCTCCCTGCGTGGGGCAGCCCACATCCAAACCCAGGAGGTAGGCCCATTCATTCTGGGGTGGAGTTAATGTGTTTGTGATGCGTTCAAGTACCTGTGTGGACCGCAGCTAGTTTTTGTTGTGTTCATGTGTTTGTGATGCGTTTTGCAGCTTTTTTTTGTTTGTGTTGCGTTCATTTGTTTGTGACGAGTTCATGTGTTCGTGATGCGTTCGAGTACCTGTGTGGACCGCAGCTTGTTTTTGTTGTTTGTGTTGTGTTCATGTGTTTGTGATGCGTTCGAGTACCTGTGTGGACCGCAGCTTATTTTTGTTGTTTGTGTTGCGTTCATGTGTTTGACGAGTTCATGTGTTCGTGATGCGTTCTAGTACCTGTGTGGACCGCAGCGTGTTTTTGTTGTTTGTGACCAGTTCGTGATGCATTTGAGTACTTGTATGTGCAACTCGTCTTTGTTTGTGTTGCGTTCATGTGTTTATGATGAGTTCATGTGTTCGTGATGCGTTCGAGTACCTGTGTGGACCGCAGCGTGTTTTTGTTGTTTGTGTTGCGTTCATGTGTTTGTGTCGTGATGTGTTCGAGTACCTGTGTGGACCGCAGCTTGTTTTTGTTATGTTGCGTTCATGTGTTTGTGACGAGTTCATGTGTTCGTGATGCGTTCGAGTACCTGTGTGGACCACAGGTTGAGCTGTTTGAGCGACGGCAGTTTGATGAGCTGCTCAGCACAGGCACTGGTGACGTTGGTGAAGGCCAAGCTCAAGTTCTCTAAATTCCCAAAGGACCCTGAACTCAGCAGACGGGCCAGATCTGCGTCCTGCAGCGAGAAGAAGGCGTTTGTTAAAACATTTAAATTGAACGTCTAACTCCAGATGTTTGTTAAAACGTTTAAATTGAACATCTTGCTCCAGATGTTCCAGGACTGTTTCGTCTGATCTCACCGTGGATTTGGAGGGCAGGGTCAGCCGAGTGGGGCCTCCTTTTCTTTGCTACAAGAAAACAAAACCAGTTTGAGTCCAAGCTGAAAACATGGTCTGAACCCTATTCAACACGAGAACAGAAACATTTTGTCCACACCAGTAAAAAGAATTTTAAAATTAATGCAACCATGTTAAGTCAGGTCATCTGGACGGTTGCCTTTTTCTTTTTTCTTAAACATTTTGTCCTTCATCCAAAAGAGTACCGGTACTTCTTCCATTTGAGGAGCCACCAAACAAACCGAGTCCCACCACAAACAGCACACTCACGTAATAGAAAAAAACAGTTTGTTGGTGACAAGATGGCCACCGGGGCCCGCCCTCTCCCCCGTCAACTCCTCTGGGGCAGCCATGCCTAAGTGGTTCAAAACACCAAAGTTCATGCTCAACAATCCAGGTAATAATCCAACAATGTTCTCGTGTTTTGAACCACTTTGGCATGGCTGCCTCAGAGGAGTTGACGGGGGAGAGGGCGGGCCCTGGAGGCCATCTTGCCTCCAGCAAACCGTTTATTTTCCACTATGGGAGTGAGCTGTTTGTGGTGGGACTCAGTTTGTTGGTGGCTCCTCTGACTGAAGAAGTCCTTTGGATTAAGGACAAAACGTCTCATCAAAAAAAAAAAAAGAAACTGTCCAGATGACCTGACTGAACATTGTTGGATTATTACCTGGATTATTGAGCATGGATTTTGGTATTAAAATTAATGAGCGCTCCGGACCATCGGGGGGCGACAACATCCATGTTTACACAAAACCAAAGTTTGTTGTTCTTACAGCTGCTCCCATGGAAAGAACACCGGAATATCTTCCTGGGCTTGAACCTGCGGCCTCAGGTTCATGAGACGTTGGCACTGACCACAGAGCTGCCGCGTGCCCCTGCAGTTTGTTTGTAAATATATATTTTTTCTCTAAATGTAAAAACCAGCAGGAAAATAAATGATCAGTTTGTTCCTGTTGGTGTGGATGGAGCTGGTGTGCTGCGTTCAAGTGTTATTTAGGAAGTTGGACATCTGACTTCTAAAACGGATCAGAACTTAATGTTATAAATTTATAATTTTAAGAGATATTTAGGTTACTAATGGTTTATATTTACTACTCAGTGAAACCAAACGGTCAGAGCTCTAACTAAATGAAAGGTTAGTCGTTTTTGTTTATTTCACATTTTTCTAAAAGGGAAAGTTTGGACATTCTGAAGAGTAGTTCTGTGGAGAGGCTATAGAAAACATCTTACCTGTCATAGAAAGCTCTTTGAAAAATGTCATGTTGGCAAAATATTTTATTTATCTCTGTTGATTACAATATTTTGTTAGTTTTGTATAAAGCACAGAATAATGCACTTCCTTCAAATATTCAAAAATATTTTGTTAGAAGAACGAGTAGTTATAATCTTAAGGGGACGAATGTTTTTGTTAAGCCATATTTTAGGACTAGTTCACGGGGAAGATCTACCTTAATTCAAGGAATAGGGTTATGGAATGAATTGGAATCAGACATTAAAGTGATTCATTCGATGGCTGTTTTCAAAAGACTGATTAAGTTTAATCTGTTAAAATTATACGTTTAGATGTGTTGGAACTTAAAGGGATTGTGACATGATTTTGTAAATTTAAATATTTGTCAGAACATGTATATCTTATATCATTGAGCTCTGTTCGTTTTTGCAAAATAAATTATAAATATATTAAAATTTTATTCTAAATTATGCTAATTTTTTCTCTGGTACTTGCTGGGATACGCCCCTAAAATTCCGCGCATTCCCGCAATACGTCATCAGTGTGACGTGACACATCAGTGTGACGTGACAACGGGACGGGCAGAAGGCAGAGCCTTGCCCGTTTGTTAGGTGTGTTAACTGCTTGCCATACTCATTCATTTCCTGAAGGATCGCCTCTTTTATTTGTGTAACTTGAAAAATGCCGTCACGTTGTAGCGCATTTGTGTGTTCTAATATCAGCAGTGAACAAGTGATTCTTCACAAATTTCCAAAAGATGACAAACTTCGACAAGAATGGACCAGACAAGGACCGGTGGGTTCCAGGAGTCGTATGTCTGCAGCGACCATTTCACTGCCGATTGTTTTCAGCACCTGGTATAAAAGAATCTTTAGGATTACCAGTAAGATTCAGAAGACTTTTAAAACCGGATGCTATTCCTACTATTTTTAAAAGAAAATCTACAGAAGAAAGTCCCACAGGAGCTACCATGTCGAAACAACGCAGGGACCATCGGAAGACTGTCCAGGAGATGAGTAAGTCTTTGTGTAAACATAATCGGAGGTGTGTAGTGTTTTAGATTATAAACTATTTATTTTACGTGAGTTCATGTTGTTTTACTTTATACACTTTGAGTGTATAAAGCCAATTATCACGGCAGATTATGTTTGTTCGCTGCTAACAAGCTAGCCGAATCAGATAGCTAACACAATAGCCGCGATACAGGCCACGTAGCTATGTATGTATTTTTAAATTATGTCTGCGCCATCAGGTAACATCTGTAGTTTCTTTTTATTCGGGGAGGGTTTATTAATGAGAGTTTTGGAAGATTTACTGTCTTACAATGATATATCTCAGACGTGACCGGTGTCAGGGACTCTGTTAGCCAAGATAGCTTCTAAGAAACATTAGCCGAGAGCCCGGAGCAAACACGTTGCTATGTATGTATTTTTAAATTATGTCTGCGCCATCAGGTAACATCTGTAATTTTTTTATTCAGGGAGTGTTTATTAATGAGAGTTTTGGAAGATTTACTGTCTCAAAATGATATCTCAGACGCGATAGGACATGCTCCGCCATTATTATTTAAATGCACGTTGGAGCGTGCCTTCCCGTTGTCACGTCAAGATGACGTTTTGCGGAAATGCGCAGATTTTTAGGGGCGTATCCCAGAGAAAAAAACTACCATAACTTGGAATAAAAATTTAATATATTTATAATTTATTATGCAAAAACGACCAGAGCTCAATGATATAAGATATATATGTTCTGACAAATATTCAAATTTACAAAATCATGTCACAATACCTTTAAATGTTGTATGTGATACAGAAGGTATAAAATATATAATATAAAATTAAAAATTGTAAATTTAGTTGTTCTTTATCTTGGAAATCAAGTGAGTTGGTTGTATGAAGAGTTTCTTGAAGGATGAAACTAAGTAATGGAAATCAAATGAGTTGGTTATATGAATTGTTTATTGGAGTATAAGGGGCAGAAAAAATAAGATTTTTTCTTCTTCTGCCACCTTTTATTTTATACATGTCTTTTTTTATTTTCTCCTGCTGTATGTATTATTGTTGTGTGTTTTATATAAAATGAATCAATGAATCAATCAAAAATATTTTATATATCTCTGGAGTCTGAAAGAATCCCAGTTTTCTAGATTTGTAAAAATATTTTGAAATTCTAACAGGAAGTGACCTCGAGCTGTACAGGAAGTGCTACTGTAAATGACCGTGTGGAGTTCAGTACCATGAGGAACTAAACAGGTTAGGTTGGGCCTACGCTCTGCTTCCTGGGGTCTCCCCGGCTTCTAGTGGGTCCAAACCCCCAGACCTCCACAGGTGCGTGGAGGGAAACCTGTGGCTGGTTGTGTTTCCGCTGCCGCTCCGGGCCTCGGCGTGTCGTAGCAGAAACTCACCAGCTCTTTGAGCTCCCGCTGCCGGTCGCAGAGCTGCTCATACATCCGGAAGCCGACCTGCGTGCTCTGAAGCGTGGAGATGATCTGCAGCTGCGTGTCTTTGTTCTCGATGATGTTGTACTCCAGCATCAGACACAAGATCTGCACAGCAACGTCATCCATCATCACCATTTCCAACTGAACATATTCAGGTACTTTAATAAAGAGTAGAAGAAGACGGACCTCCACCATGGTCTGGTTCCCCCGCAGGGCCAGCAGCATGCAGGGACCCAGCTTGTTCTCAGCCAGAGAGAGCAGGAACTTCTTGGTTTTATAGCAGGAACCCATCAAGATGTGGACCTGGACCGGAGGAGGAGCGTCACTTTGTGTTTGAACATGTGATGCACAACAGACAAAAGGAACAGAGCAGCACCAAGAGATGGACCACACAGAAAAATGGTTCATGTTCTGCATTCATTATTGTTCATGCATCAGAAAACAGCTGAAGGTTCAACAGAGACATTTCTTGTTTGACCTCATGGGAATTCAGCAAACCTTCAGCTGCTTCATCGATTACAACGTTCGGCTCATTGCGAACGTTTAAGCTGCAACTGTTGGGTTTTCTACATGCAATACTCTTAGAAACTTTTTTACTTTGTTTACAACTTTTTTCACCGGAATAAACAAAGTAAAACTTCGTGTTCTCTGGAATCTACAGCTTGATTTATTTTAGCTTTTAGCAACAGTTTAGCTACCATGTTTTCCGGCATATAAGTCAGTTTTTTTTCCTAATTTGCATGTCCTGCAACTTATATGGCGAAGCGACATATTTATGGATATTTTCCCATATTTTTAGACCAATTGTTGGCTGAGATATGACAGTTTCCATTCATTCTGACGGGAAAAAAAAGGAGCAGTACCACTTTTGTCCGCTAGGGTCCACCGAGTGTTTCCAGCTCATGTGTCCGACAGCAGCCTCCTCTGCTCGGACTCACTCTGTCGCAGCACAGGCTCCTGCTCTCTGGAGGTCTGAACTACTGTTACCTCAGTATTTGACTGTTAGCAAAATAGCTTAAGAACCACAGGACAGATTTTGATGAAACTTACAGGAAGTAATCACTGGATGGACATTTACAACTGATTAGCTTTGGGAGATGTTTGAGCGAAAATTCAATTTATTTATAATTTATTTCGTATTAATTTTAAAGAGATGACGGTTTTCGGAGCGCACGCGCGCACGTTTGGAAGAGCCGTCAAAGCGAAACTATTTAAATCAAGCTTATTTGAACATTACGATAATTTTTAAAGGTTAAGTTCAGCTCAGATACACCTTTACTATAATGTCAGCAAACAAATGTATTTTTTTAGGTGTTTATCTTGTTAAATTTTAAAGAAATGTAGCGTTCCCACCCGTGCGGGTGCACGTTTAGCACGTAGCGAAACTAATTTTTAAATCCAGCTGATTTGACAATTACGTTCATTTATTAAGGAAAAATTCAGCTAAGACACATCTTTGCTATAATTTTCAGCAAACAAATAATTGTTTTTAAGTGTTAATCTTGTTAAAGTCCTTCCGTGCACGCTCCTGTGGCCATTTCGCAGCCAATCCATTTTTGGTAAAACACCGGCCCACATTTCCGGGTTGTCAGCGGTGACACATAATAGATGCGACATATAGGGCGGAGCGACTTTTAAGGCAGAAAGTATGGTAGTTTTAACTTTTAGCTATCGATTTACTGTCTGATCATTTTGGCTTTTGTTCTGATGGATCGAACATTTTAGTTTCACCTTCAGTAAACTTCAGCACTCGCAATTCACACTGATCTCTATAAACATATTTTAGATTCACAGTTTTATCAGTAAGAAAAATCAATAAATGGTTTGAACTGAAAATAAAACGAGAATTGAGATCAAAAGATCTCGTTTTCAGTTTCGGACCTCCGTGAACTCACCATGCTGGCGAACAGCTCGCCGTCGTCGTCACAGGCCACGCCCCCCGGGCTGTAGAGCTGGAACCAGCCGTCTTTACCCGAGCGCACGCTGAGCAGGCAGGAGTGGACCTGAGGACAAAAACATGGCGGATTCACTTTTCTGCTCCGTTTAAAGGTTGACATGTCGCAGCGCAGCCTCACCTCCTGTCTGGGGTCTTGTGCGAACCTCTGGATGACGTATTTCAGCTCCCTGTGCAGAAAAACAAGCGTCAGGGGCGGGTTTAAAGATGGCGCGGCCATCAGACGCTGCGAGCCACGACCGAAATACTCACTTTGTGAATTTGGAGTGGGCCAAAGCTCTGCAGGAGAGAAACACAGAGAGGCGTGAGACGAATCGTCTGATCAAAGAAAACACGTCTCAGGCTGGAGGAGGAGGGGCTTATATCGCCCACAGAGAAGTCAGGTGGGCGATGATGTAATCCGGCCCGTCTGCGGTGTGTTTAGGGTCATTAAGTGACACGTTCATGTTCGGCTCGTAGTTTTAATGTTTGTGAAATAAAGTATTTTCCTTAACGACATAAAAGTGACTTGACTACATGGAGTCCTTAATTTTTTAACAAAACTAAACCAAGTTTCACAAACTAGGTCCAGCTCCTGACCCAACAGAACCAGAACCCGCTGTATTTTTCTCTAGGACTTCACCAGTCTCTCTCCTGGTTCTAGAGGAGTTCTGGCCCACTCTTCTTTCCATCACCGAGGGTTCTGCTCAGCCCTCTGAAGGTCCACCACAGCTTTTAAGGCAGGGTCGGGTTCTGGACTTTAACTGGGCCGTTGCAGCACCGTGGTTCTGTTCTTTCTGACCCGTTCTGTAGATCAGCCGCTGTGTTTGGGATCATGGTTCTGTTGGACCCAGTTTGGTCCAACCTTCAGCTGTTGGACAGATGGTCCCACATCTCATTCCAGAATCCTTTGGTCTACAGAGGAGTTCCTGGTACACTCAGTGACTGACAGGAGCCCAAACCATCAGCCCTCCACCAACGTGCTGACAGCTGGGAGGAGCTGTTTGCTGCAGTGCATTCTGGGTTAACGTATGTCCTTTGGTCTGGTTCTGGTCCAGAAATCTTGTGGTTCTTTCAGATGAAAGTCATGCTGCCATGACGTTTTTTGAGAGAAGAGGTCTTAATAATAATAATAATAATGAATTTAATTTATAACGCACTTTTCATTAATAAAAATCTCAAAGTGCTACAAAAGCAAAAATCAAATAAAACAAGTGATAAAATCAAATAAAATCAATAATAATATCAACTAAGATCAAAGATAAAATCATGTGGAGGCAGAATAGGCTCGCTTAAAAAGAAAAGTCTTTAAGCCGTTTTTAAAATCAACCAGTGACTGTGGAGCTCTCAGGTAGTCAGGTCATGACCTGTGACCTGCTGACTGAGGCCTGCAGTGTCACTGTATGGTCTGACCTTCAGGGTGAATCAGCTGTCAGAAATGTTTCCACTTTTGAAGAATCTTTCTGCAGAACGATTGACTCCAGACAGTCTGAACATGACCTTTGACCTTTCACCGATTGACAGGACATAAAAGTTCATTGCTGATGTCGTTCCACCCTGGTGTTGTGTTAACGCACACCTGGATGCTCCGGAGCAGCAGAACGTGCTGCTTTTCCAGGGACGGTCCCACCGATGATGATCAAGTTGTGCTGCCATGTTTTCTGTCTTGATAAATAACCGTACGGTGTATTTGTTCTGACGGGTTCGGACCGATGTTAAAGTGCAGCTGTAGAAGTTTCAGGAAAATATTTTTTGTGTTGGTTCAACTCCAGCCGTGAATGAATCCCTGCCCCGTCTTATTTTTGTCTCTGTTGCCGTGTCCGTGGTTCTGACAGGGTCCTGTGGGCCCGGCTGTTGACGTAGGAGAGCCATCTTAGCTCACCTAAGGACTCTCAGTCCTCCTCCCCTCAGAGAGCCCGCTGTCATCATTTGGCCCGTTTAGAGCTTCATTATGTTGTTTCTCCAGCCCTGGGACGCACCTGCGCCTCATCTGGGCCGCTGCGGCCCGGCCTGCGCTTCAGGCGTCATTAAGAAAGGCAACAGTACTCCCTGTGGCTGACAGAATGATGACTCAGGTGTTTTGCAGCTCCTTGCAGCCGCGGAGTGAACCATGAGCTCATCTGTAGACCGAGCGGTTCTGGACGTCCAACATCTGACCTGACAGCTTAGACCAAACTGGGTCTAACAGGATCACGATCCCAAACACAGCAGCTGACCTACAACAGAACCTGTTCTCCTGAGAGTTGTTACATGTGATGATGTCATATGCAAATGAGCTCATTAAACAAGTTTTTAAAACTTTTGACAGTTAAATGTTTATATTTTTGTTTTAATTGGATTCGTTTAGATTTCTTCCCATTTCCTGTTAATTCCTAGCCTGGTTAAAACCAGACCCTTGTCCTTCACTTCGCTTTGTACTAGGGTCTGGGATTTCTCTCATAGACAACGATTTCTCCGGTAGATTTTTGACCGGACCAATCAGAGAACAGAAGGCGGAGTTTTGTTAGTTTAGCCTGGCGAGGTCCAGGCTATTCAGATAAATAGCTCAGAAACCACTCGGTGGATATTTTTTCTGCTACCAGTGTGTAATTATATGGCTCTAATTTACTGACTGTTGGCCTAGATGAAACATTTGAGATAAAATTCGATTTTTTATCATTTATTTTCGTAGCGCACCCGAGGCTGTTTGGAAAATGTCAAACCGAAACTATTTAAATCCAGCAGATTTGACCATTTCGTGAATTGATTTAGGAACTGTTAAGCTCAGGAACACTTCTGATATAACGTCAGCTAAGAAATATATTTTTTCTCAGCAAAGAAATAATAGTTTTTTACCTTGTTTTCATGAAAATTCCTTCGTGGCGGCAGCCATTTTAACTGACGACGTCAGTCGACGTCGTTCAAAACTCCGCCTTCTGTTCTCTGATTGGTCCGGTAATCTGCCTTCTGTTCTCTGATTGGTCCGGTCAAAAATCGACCGGAGAAATCGTTGTCTATGAGAGAAGTCCCAGACCCTAGTACAAAGCGAAGTGAAGGACAAGGGTCTGGTTTTAACCAGGCTAGTTAATTCCCAAAACTTCCACTAAAGTTTCCTGTTTGGAATATTTCAAAAGGCGGAGGGATTCTTTGCCCACCCTCAGAGGACCAGACCCACTTGTGTCAGAACTTCCTGACCCGTAGAACCAGAGTGAACCTGTCATTTGACTTGAAGTGATCAATCACAGAAAGGTTCTTGCAGGAGAGCACCTTGCACCAACTGGACCATGGTTCTACGCTTAACGGAGAACGTTTTAGTTCTAACCGGGTCTGAGAGGAGAACCTCCAGGTCAGACCTGAGTGGAAATGAACTTTTAAAAGTAAAACATCTTTTTCTTCAGGTACAGTGAATATTTTACACACAGTGTGAGTTAAAACTACATGGAGTGCATCTTTTGAACTTAATCTTCTGATGACGGTTCTGAACCCGACTGAGATGCTTCATGGGTGTTGAAGAACAAGACGTGAGTACTCACTCTTTGGGGAAGGGGATGGGCTGCAGCAGGCTGGCCAGAGCAGGTCTCCAGTCATCGTAGTCCGACCTGAAAACCACAAGAACCAGTGAGGACACAGCAGAGCGAGATGACGAGCGTCTGCTCTGACGCTGACTCGCGTCACGCCGCCTGGACACCCAACACGCCACGCCCAAACATCACCGGGTCGGAGCTACACACACACTCACAGAACCTTCACAGACCAAGACGCTCGAGCTGATCCGTTACAGAAAGTGTTTGGCTCCTGGCTCGACCTTCAGAGTGTTTAACAAGTAAAACAAAACGTTTTTTTAAAATAATTCCTGATATTTGTCAAAGAAACTCTTCTTACTGAGCTGCGACTGTTGGAGACCAGTTGTTGAAGAGTTCAGGAGTCTCGGGCTGGACTGAGACTCAGAACCCCTTCAATTTATATCCACGCCCATAAATTCTGGCAGCTAATTAGTTACGCGCGATACTAGCTAACTAAAATGCTAAAAACAAACAACGCACGTCTCAGCTTCTCAACTCCATCCAGCTCTAAACTGCAGGTACAGACAGATCAACTGTCTCCCCCCCCACCCCGCTCTGAGCTGCCGGTGCGGGCTGCGTCTCCCCCGCTCTAAACTGTCGGTATAAACACGCACAGCTCAACTGTCTCTTGAGTTCCACCGTCAGGTGATCAGAGACAGATCAGTCAGAGAAATGAATCAATCAATCACCTTTATTTAACCAGGTAGAGCCCGTAGAGATCGAGATCTCTTTTACAAGGGTGACCTGGTCAAGTGGTCAGCAGCACACGTCACATTGGCAATAGGTATTTGCACTTATCAAAAAGAAAATAAAGAAAACTACAATCACAGTAAACAGATGTTGACAGTTCAAAACCAACAGGATATGACAGATTTCTATATACATTATATACAAAACAAGCAGACAGACCTCGGTTGGGTAAATAAAGTTCCTGCATGAATAGATGAAGCTGAAACACCACAAGTTTCAGGGTCAGCTGATCACCTTGTTACAAGTTCTGGAAGTTACAGCTCATTTAAAGGCAACATATATTTTGTTGTATGTTTCATTTATGCTCAACAGATCTTAATCTTCATTTTATTTAGTTGTTTTGGGAAACTCCACCTGCACTTTAGTTTTTGTGGTGGATTTTGTTGATCTATATTTTGTGTAGACTTTTTTAATCTAAATAACAGATCATTTTTATTTTTAGACTTGGAGACTGAATACTTTACTAAATAAAGTAATTTCAGTAAAATTACCCCTCGTTTTTTTTAAAATTTATATAATACTGCAAAGCAACATGTTAAGTTTGTCAAATAAATAACTTTGATTTCTTTCTTTTTTTGTTATATCACGAAATTAATCGTTATCGTCAGAATGCTCTGAAATATCACGATATAATATTTGATCCATATCGCCCACCCCTATTATTAACTTTTAAAGTCTGAAATGCTCCAACCTCATTCTTCAAACTCAAATTCCTCCCTTCCCCTGTGATTAATAAAGCAAGTAAGTGTAAATAAGTAAGTAAATGCAAGCAAGAGTAAGTACCGGTAAGTGTATCTATCTATCCATCCATGTACCGTAACTTTCGCTGTGTAAAGGCCCCGGCAGAGCTCAGCGTAATGCAGTACACCGCACTACGCTGTACGTACGCAGAGGCACAAGCGTAGCCCCGCAGGGCACGAACGCGCAAAGCTCAAATTTTACGACCGCGTACGCGATGCGCGTTGTCTCACAATAAATTGCCCGGCGCCGGACTGTTTTGTATGTTACACAAATGAATTAAATTCCCCTTCTTCATCGCTGATCTGGCCTGGTTAAAACCAGACCCTTGTCCTTCACTTCGCTTCGTACTAGGGTCTGGGACTTCTCCCATAGACAACGATTTCTCCGGTAGATTTTTGACCGGACCAATCAGAGAACAGAAGGCGGAGTTTTGTTAGTTTAGCCTGGCGAGGTCCAGGCTATCAGATAAATAGCTCAGAAACCACTCGGTGGATATTTTTTCTGCTACCAGTGTGTAATTATATGGCTCTAATTTACTGACTGTTGGCCTAGATGAAACATTTGAGATAAAATTCGATTTTTTATAATTTATTTTCGTAGCGCACCCGAGGCTGTTTGGAAAATGTCAAACCGAAACAATTTAAATCCAGCAGATTTGACCATTTCGTGAATTGATTTAGGAACTGTTAAGCTCAGGAACACTTCTGATATAACGTCAGCTAAGAAATATATTTTTTCTCAGCAAAGAAATAATAGTTTTTTACCTTGTTTTCATGAAAATTCCTTCATGGCGGCAGCCATTTTAACTGACGACGTCAGTCGACGTCGTTCAAAACTCCGCCTTCTGTTCTCTGATTGGTCCGGTCAAAAATCTACCGGAGAAATCCTTGTCTATGGGAGAAGTCCCAGACCCTAGTACAAAGCGAAGTGAAGGACAAGGGTCTGGTTTTAACCAGGCTATCGCTGATCTGGACTTTTATTTTGTTTTTTTTGCCAGAAGTCAAGTAATCGCTTCCTCCTCCGCCGACTCCATGACTGAAATGAATGAATTTGTCACGAGCGAATAATAACTCATGTCCTACCTGGCTGCGCGAAGTTCTAAATATTTCCTGGTGGGCTGTGGGCTGCAGGACCAAGGCTCCCTGTTTTTATTTTTAATTAACATATAAAGTTTAGAAACACCGCAGTGGCTGCAGCCAGCCAGCTGCCTTTTTTTTTTGTCTCCCACTCGACCTGTCAATCAATTCAGTAGGCGTGTCAGCAATTGACCAATCAGCGACCTCAGTTTGTCCTGTAGGTAGACGCTCTGCACGCAGCTGCTCAAATTACAAGAATTTGGAGCGAAAACGTCAGCATTTAACACGAGAACGAAAGCAGAGCTGTGCCAGCGAACGCGTGCGTACAGAATGCGCGCGTAGAGCGGCGTACAGGCAGTACGCTGAGCTCTGCCGGAGCCTTAAGTCACATTGTTTTGCATAAATTAGTATGCCTGTGACTTACAGCAAAGTGACGCATTTATGTTTTTTCCCATATTTCTAACCCAATTTTTGGCTGAGGTCTGACGATTTCATTCATTCCGACATGGAAAATATTGAACATTACCATTGTTGGCCACTAGAGGGCCCTTGACTAATATGACAAGCCAAGTGTCTCGTTAATTTGTAAAAGTGTCTATTAATGAGACACTTGGCTTGTCATACCAAGCCACCTTCGTCTGGCTCCAAAAGTTCTGGAACAAACGTCAGATCAGCTTCATTTCGCCGCGCCGCCAAGGTGAGATGCAGCTGATTTGACAACTAAAGTCCATTTATTAAGTAAAAGTTAAACTGAGGCACAACTTTGCTACAGTATAAACAAATAATTGTTTTTAAGTGTTAAATCTTGATAAATTCTTCTTAAAGCCCTCCCGTGCACGTTCTGGCGGCCACCATTTGGCAGCCAGTTGATTTTTTGGCAGAACACCGGCCCACATTTCTGGGTTGTCAGTGGTGATGCGTAACAAACGCGACGAGTCAGTTGTGATGCATAATAGATGCGACAATACGGATGTGTATGGCAGTAAGTACGGTATCTATCTAATTTCTACACTTCCAACACTCCAGGCAGAGCAACCAGCTGGTTCCTCTTGACGACACGTGTCAAACTCAAGGCCTGGGGGCCAAATGTGGCCCTTGTTGACAGCTTGGCCCCCAAGGTGTTATTTTAAATGTAAAATACTTTTATCACTTAAATTCTTTTCAGTAATACCCTGATGCATGCTCAATAATCCAGGTAGAAAAATCCAAAAAAAGCCAAGTCTGGTCCTCTGGACATTCAAAAAACAAAAAACAAAGCAAAAAAACTGTAGAAAAGTTAGAAACTGTAGAAAGCTTCTCAGACTGAGGAAGTCTTTCGGACGAAAGACGAAACGTTTCTACAGTTTTTTTTGCATGTCCAGAGGACCAGACTTAGCTTTTTGGGTCTTTTCAGTAATCTTTGATTATAATGTCAAAAGTGCAACAGAGAACATCAAATGAGACCAAACTCTTGTTGAGGAACCTGTGACCAAGAAAAGATGTTGGTATCTAACGCGAGTTAATGCAGATCCTGAAACTGGCCCTTAGTTGGGAAAAGGTTTTAATTTTGGCCTCCTTTTGTAAGTGGGTTTGACACCTCTGCTCTTGACGGTCCAGAGATCCAGACCCTCAAACTTATAGTTTAACTGCAAAGTTCAGACTATAGAGACTAAAAAGTCCCTGATTAATCCCATCTTTAAACTTTGTTTGGATAGGATCTACTTCTGCTCTGTTTTTATTGGTTTATTTTACATTTTCATCCTTGTTTTATTAGCTTTATGTTTGGTGTATTGTTGTCGGGTGCAACTATAAAGCACGTGTTAATCATGCAACAAAAATAAAACGGCCAACTTTTGCATCTCAAACTCATTTAAACTAGTTTTGTATGTTTGTGAGCTTATCGAAGCAGATGGCGATTGTCCTGAGCCTGGTTCTGCTGGAGGTTTCTTCCTCATGAGGGAGTCGTTTCCTCAGAGCGGGGTCTCTAAAATCAGAACCATCTGGAAGTGTGAGGATCAAAGTCCCCGTCGGGTTTAACGTGTGCTGGTCTGAGCTCAACCGTCGCCCAGCAGCCTGATGTGTGAGTAAACTGAAACCGTGTCTGAACTCACAGCATCTTGAGGATGAGGGCGAAGCAGCCGAGGACCCGGTCCGCCTGCGCCGGCAGCTGGATGGACAGCATGTTGAGGGCCGGGCTGACCAGCAGGCAGTCGATGAGGTTGGGCTCGCTGTCGCCGCCCGCGGGCCCGCCCTTCCGCTTGGCGTTGGCCGAGTTGTTGTTCCGCTCCAGCTCCACCAGGATCTCGCTGGAGTTGACGATGGTGGGGGGAGGGGAGAGGGGCAGGGAGGGTGTCGGGGAGGTCACGGGGTTTGTCGGGAGGGGAGGGGGCGGCTGAGGAGGACAGGGGGCGGTAGAGAGCGGGACGAGGGTCGTGGGAGGCGGCGGGGGCTCCGGGCGCAGCAGACGGAGCGGCATCGGCGGTTTGCGGTCGTTCTGTTGCTGGCAGCCATTTCTGATCTCCTTCAGGCTGGGGGAGTTGTCCCGACTGTAACAAGAGCGGGAGGGGATGGAAGAAGAAGAAGAAACATCAGTAACCATCAGACACCGCAAGATCAAAAACAAACACTCAACACTCAAGAGACATGTAAGTGAACTCTGGAGGGGCCGGTGCCACAGAGACGGGTCCTCTCTGAGGCGACAGAAGCTAACGGGGTAATAAGAGTCCTGAAGGAGAACATTAGAAAGAAACATTCAGATTTATTTCCTGGAAAGATGTCTGTCAGGAGCAAAAACATGCTGGTGTGATTTCATTTCCAGAACCCTTCATAAAAAAACAACAAGGTTCTGACGGAGGTGGTTCTGATGGTTCTGCAGGAAAGTGGCGGGAGCGTTTCCACAGATCACAGTTCATACGTGTAAAACTTTGGACTGAAACATGAGACTTCAGGAGGTTCGGCAGGATACAAGATTAGAGATTAAATATCCTGATGCATGCTCAATAATGAAAAATCTAAAAAAGTTAAGTCAGGTCCTCTGAACGGGTTCAAAAAACAAAAAATTATAAAATCGTTTCAGGTGAAAGACGAAACTTTCAACAATTTTTTATTTATTTATTTTTTAACCCGTCCAGAGGACCTGACTTAAATTTTTTTTTAAATCAGATTAAAGTTTTTCAGCTCAGATTAAATGTCCACTGACATGATTTTTTTTACTATTCATAAAATTGCTCAAAATGTATATATTTGATCATTTAAATATGTTCGTATTTGCAAACAAAATAATAAATCATTTTAATTTTGCTTTAAAAGTGATTTTGAACTTCAAGCCGTGTTTTATCAGGGGAAATCTGATTACACGCGAACGCACCATCTGTGACGTAGTGTGAGGCAGAGGGCTCTGGTCTCTTTAATAGCGGACAATTTAAAACCCGACGAATTTATCAATCTATGTGAAGATTTGAGCTATTTGTCTTCATTTTGGGAAGCAGAAAATAGTTTGGGTGATGGAACAAGAAACAACAGGATCTAATTTAGGTCTGATGCTGTATCAGACTTACCTTCATGTCGAGCTGCTCACACCCGCGCACTGTGACAAGCCCAGAGCTCTGCCTCACACTACGTCACAGATGGTGCGTTCGCGTGTAATCGGATTTCCCATGATTAAACACGGCTTGAAGTTCAAAATCACTTTTAAAGCAAAATTAAAGTGATTTATCATTTTGTTTTGCAAAAACGAACATATTTAAATGATAAAAGATATATATTCTGAGCAATTTTATAAAAATTAAAAAATCATGTCATTGGGGCTTTAAAGATGTATGACCAAAACACTTAGAAAAATTTTCAACAAGGAAAAGCATTCTGCTCCCTCCCTCGCTCTGCAGCTCCGCCCCCAGCTGCAGTCTCTCGGAGACGCTGCGATATTCTGCGTTTATATGTTAATAAAACCTTCTAAAAAAATAAAATAAAACCATTGAGCGCTAGTCCAGCACACCAGAAGACCAGGAAATCTTCAATAATAATAATAATGAATTCAATTTATAATGCACTTTTCATTAATAAAAATCTCAAAGTGCTATGAGAGCCTCTGGCAGCCACATTGAACCCTACTTTTATTCACTCGTGACAATTTCACTTCCTCATTCATTGCAGTCGGCAGAGGAAGCGGTACAGAGCGGTGGATGAAGCGATTATTTGACTTTTGGAAGAAAAAAAAAAGTCCTGATCAGGGATTAAGAAGGGGAATTTAATACATTTGTGTGACATACAAAACAGTCCTGCATCGCTTTCCAATCCTTTGAACGAGAACGTGCGCGGCGCTGGGACAGGTGGGGGCGTGGGTTGGGGCGTGAGAAGCTCTGTTGAGGACAACTGGAACGCAGCTCTTTATTGGCTGATTAAAAACTCTGTTTTTATTGGCTGGAAAATGGCGTGTCACCTTTTCTTTTTAGAAATGCTTACCACCTGGAGAAGCAAGGGGACAATATTTTTTTTTATTCAGAGATTACCTGGCTAACATCAGTCTGTCAGGAGGTAGTGACAGAGTGAAGAAATATGTTTATAAAAAAAGCTACATACTGAAGCTTTAAGGTCCAAACCCAGATCCACCAGACTCCAGTGGTTGGTTATCTCTCATCCATAATCAGAACCTTTCTGCCATTATCTGTTAACGGTTTGTTAATAAGTATACTGTACTCCACAGTGATTAACATTCAAATAATCTAGTCTTAATCTCTGCAGATCCTCCTGGATTCAGGCTTTATTTTATTTATTAACTCAAACTGCTAAAACTCAGGATCAGGTTTAGATTACCGTAGTCTAACCGGGACCTTTCAGAGAAACCATGAAACACCGTTTGAAATACAGCTCAACGAGGTATTTCACCGTCAACGAACCATCACACAAAGAAGATTTTGGGGTAAAATAAAGTTTGGAGGCAAGTTTAGAAAATAAAAAGTGTCCTTCACTTCTAGTTTTCAGTAAAATGTTTCGACTGATCATTTGTTTTTTTTTCAGTCGTTCAGAAGTGTAGAGGTGTTGAATCACTCAGTGGATGATGTAGAACGAGGGTATGATGCTGAAATCTGCTGTATGACTGAATAAAAGACAAACAAATGCTCAATAAAACACCAATTATGTGTTCTTAAAAACCTGAATGACAACAATGACACGCTTTGATGAGATTATTTAAAGAAAATCGATGAAAAGTTTATTTTATCAACACACGTCATTTAAAAAACTAATCTAACACTGGATGCTTTAAAGTTCCATTTAGTCTTAAACATGAGATAAAGCCACAAACAGGCACCTCTGAGGAAACTTCCCACTTCAAGTCTAATAATCGTGTCTTTAATTATTTTCCATTTATTTGTTTTTCTGTAATTGTTTGTATATTTCTGTGGTGCTGGGGGACGCCGTAAACCAGTTTAAGGCTATAAAGAGAATAATGTGGTTATGAGCTGCCTTCCTGGAAATGACTGTTTGCACTGTTTCCTTCAGATAAGTCCTGGGAGATGTGGGAAATTACCAGTCACGTGTTTGTCTAATCAATGTACACACGGAGACAAACAGTGGGAAGACTCCACTACGAAGACGACAACAACAGATACTTCTACAACAACAACAACATATACAACAGGCACAACAACAACAAATACTACAACATACACAACAATAGATACAACATATATAACTCATACAACATACACTGCTTGGCCCAAAAATAAAAATATCCACCTGGATTTAACTAAGAGGTACGAGCCTCCTATTGGATAATTACTGCATGGACGATTATCTTTCAGCTGCAACAAGTTATTTAACCCCTACTGGTGCAATGAGTTGCTTCTCATTTCTTAAACAACCATGTGGAAAGACACATCGCGTGGTTGTGGAAAAGGTGTCAGTCAGTTTGAGAAGAGTTAAATCATTGGCATCAAGCAGAGAAAACATCTAGGAGATTGTAGAAACTACTAAAACTGGGTCAAGAACTGTCCAACGCATCATTAAAAACTGGAAGGATAGTGGGGACCCATCGTCTTTGAGGAAGAAATGTGGCTGGAAAAAAATCCCGACTGATCGTGATCGGCGATCACTTAAATGTTTGGTGAAATCACATGGAAGAAAAACAGTAGCACTCAGGGCTATGTTTAATAATAATAATGAATTCAATTTATAACGCACTTTTCATTAGCGAAAATCTCAAAGTGCTACACACATTGAATGCTACACACATTCATACACCGGTAGCGGCAGACTACCATGCAAGGTGCTTTCCAGTCCTACCGGGAGCAACTCGGGGTTAAGTGTCTTGCCCAAGGACACAACGACACATGGTGTGGGAACCGGGATTCGAACCGCCAACCTTCCGATCGGGGGACGACTGCCATTACCACTACGCCACGGCCGCCCCGTGATTGTTTAATAGTGACAGTAAGAATATTTCCACACACACATGATGTGAAGCAACTCAAGGAATTGGGACTGAACAGCTGTGTGGCCTTAAGAAAACCACTTATCAGTTAAGCCAACTGGAAAAAAAGGCTTTAATTTGCTAGGGAGCATAAAGATTGGATTCCGGAGCAATAGAAGAAGGTCATGTGGTCTGATGAGTCCCGATTTACCCTGTTCTAGAGTGATGGGTGCATCAGGGTAAGAAGAGAGGCAGGTGCAGTGATGCATCCATCATGCCTAGTTCCTAGTCATCAATGCAAGATCTTGGTGAAAAATTAATGCAACACTGGATGGAAATAGATATTGTGACATTGCAGAAGCTTATCGAAACAATGACACAGAGAATACATGCCGTAATCAAAGCTAAAGGTGGTCCAACAAAATATTAGTGCGTGACCTTTTTTTTGGTGGCTGGCAACGTTTTTTATTTCATTTTATTTCATTTTTTGGCCAGGCAGTGCATACAACGACAACAACAACAATACTACTACGACTTACACAATAATAGCTACAACCAGTGCTTTAAGTGGAAAAAAATAAGTGCCGGTACTCTCCCTAATGTCGTAATAATATGCATACCTGCAAACTCAGAAGGGATGAGGAAACGCCCATTGAGGACCCTTTTGAAGATTACGTCGCACCAACAGGAAAAGGAACGAGCACAACTTCCGTATTTACAAAATAAAATCACCACGGGCGGACTTAATCCTAGCTCTATACGGATTTATTTGTACAAAAATGCTGTCAAACTATCATTTATGACTACGCCTACAAACGCAATACAAGAAATAAATAAAGTATTTTATTCTGAAATAATAATAATAATAATGAATTCAATTTATAACGCGCTTTTCATTAGTGAAAATCTCAAAGCGCTACACACATTGAATGCTACACACATTCATACACCGGTAGCGGCAGACTACCATGCAAGTTGCTTTCCAGTCCTACCGGGAGCAACTCGGGGTTAAGTGTCTTGCCCAAGGACACAACGACACATGGTGTGGGGAACTGGGATTCGAACCGCCAACCTTCCGATCGGGGGACGACTGCCATTACCACTACGCCACGGCCGCCCCGTGTATGTATTACATCACTTCCTGTTGCTCAAACCATGTCCTGTCACTCATTTACGAGAGAAAATCAAGGCAGCAGTCTCTACTGTTGTTCTCCTTCTTCCACCGAATGAATTGTTTTGTTCTGACTTACTTATTTATCACTTGATTTATCGCGCGATCTCGCAATTCCTGCGCATGCGTCTCGGAGCGGCGCATCTAGTCAGACCTGAGCGGAACGGAGGAAGTGGAAATTGGACTCGCTCAGCTGCGACCTGCGGAGCGGGGCGGAGCCGGAACGCATGTAGTGTATTTTTGGCGTAACACGCGCGGCTCCACGGTCTCTCCATCAGAGACAGTTCAGTTAAAAAAATGAATCAGAGGACACGTTCCTGCATGAACAGATGAAGCTGAAACATGAAGGTCAGCTGATCAACTTGTAGAAGTTACAGCTCATTTAAAGGAGCTGTATGTAACATTTTTTATAAACATATTTCTTCACTCTGCCACATCTCCTGACAGACTGATGTTAGCCAGGTAATCTCTGAAAAAAATATATACTTTAAAAATGATCTGTTATTTAGATTGAAAAAGTCTATACAAAATATAGATAAAAAAATCAAAAAAGGCGTTCAATACAGGATTAACTGGACTTTATTTGTTGCAGAAAATGTTTCGACTTCTGTCCAGAAGTCTTTTTTAATTCTGAATGAATGGAAGCTGTGAGACAGAGAAGTTTTATACAGGCTGACATGCCACGCACCAACATATGAAATTGGAAACTGAAAAAACACCACAACATACCTGAGATAACATGCCCATTCTATTTAAATTGACAAAACAACACATGTTATCTCAGGTAAGTTGTGGTGTTTTTTCAGTTTCCAATTTCATATGTTGGTGCGTGGCATATCAGCCTGTATAAAACTTCTCGGTCTCACAGCTTCCATTCATTCAGAATTGAAAAAGACTTCTGGACAGAAGTCGAAACGTTTTCTGCAACAAATAAAGTCCAGTTGATCCTGTATTGAACGCCTTTTTTGATTTTATCATGTCCTGGACGACTGAGAATCTTCACCAGCATATAGATAAAAAAAACACCACAAAAACTAAAGTGCAGGTGTAGTTTTACTTGGAGACTAAATACTTTACTAAATAAAGTAATTTCAGTAAAATTACCCCTTGTTGTTTTTTAAAATTTTATATAATACTGCAAAGCAACATGTTAAGTTAATTTTGTCAAATAAATACATTTGATTTTTTTTGGGGGGGTTATATCACGAAATTTATCGTTATCGTGATAATACTCTGAAATATCACAATATAATTTTTGAGCCATATCGCGCACCCCTACTCTCAGGGTTAAATTTTAGAAGTGGTGGAACTGCGTTCCGACCCACTTAAAGCACTGGCTACAACAACATATACAACAGATATAACAATGTATACAACAGATATAACAATGTATACAACAGATATAACAATGTATACAACAACAGATGCTACTGTAACAGGTTCAACAACATCTGAATCAGCTACAACTAGTACAACAGGTACAACAACAACAGTAGCATTCAGGGCTATGTTTAATAGTGACAGTAAGAACATTTCCACACACACGATGTGACGGAACTCAAGGGAGTACTGTACATGCTGTAATCAAAGCTAAAGGTGGTCCAACAAAATATTAGTGTGTGACCTTTTTTTTTTGGTGGCTACGTTTTATTTTTTGGCCAGGCAGTGCATACAATAACAATACTACTACGACTTACACAACAACAGCTACAACAACATATACAACAGATATAACAATGTATACAACAACAGATGCTACTGTAACAGGTTCAACCACAACAACATCTGAATCAGCTACAACTACTACAACAGGTACAACAACAACAGTAGCTAAAACTAACACAACAGTTACTACGGCAGCAGCAGCTAGTAAAAGTACGACAAACACTTTGACTATTTCTGTTGAACTGCTGAAAGGCACCAATGCAGCTCCTGCCTCAAACTCCAACAACAGGTTTGACTTTTGTAATATTTTAAGATTGAACAGATCCAGACTCTTATTTTGAAGATTTGTTTTCAAACTCTATGTTAAAACCTGTATGTCATGGAAAGTCCGACTTTCTGTGACCCGTTTAGACTCTGAATGATGGTTCTGCTGTGAAACCTGAGCTGGAGATCCAAACAGGACCGGGTTTTAACTACCGGTACTCGCTATAAATAAATCTTACAGGCGTCTATGGGGACATTTCACCTCGTTGGTGGTTAATTTTCTCTCTGCCGTCTGTTTTAGTGAGTTTTGTTTTTGTTGTTTAAGTTTTTCCAAAGCTGTAGGATGAGGAGCTAATTACAGATTGTGAGACAAAAAAAAACAAAGGCCCTCAAAACAAATAAACCCAGGTTTGATGAAATGACCAGCATGTTTGCGTAAATATTCCAAATTATCAGTAAAAAAACAGCACACAATCTGCAGCTACTCAGAGATAAAGGAAGGTTCAGTCGAGGGCTTTGCCTTCTTACGTCTCTGAGGTGAAAAACGGACAAAAACAAACACGAAGACTCATGAAGGCGAGTCCAGTTCAGGAAACAAGAGGAAGAGGAGGCAGCGGTTATTGTGTGTTGGTGCAGCTGACCTGTTGATGAACTCCTCGTAGCACGAGTAAATGGCGGCCAAACACACTGCAACCAGGTTTGGCAGGACACGCGGGTGGGGGCACTGTCCCGTGGGACCGTGCATGCTGCAACACAGAACAACTCGTGAGAGCCGAACCTTCGGCTGATACGATCCTGCCATCGGCAGATTCTGCAGCTGATCAGAACTCACCTGTGGACGAACTTCTTAACGACCTCCATCCCTGCGTTCAGCTCGTTCAGAGCCAGAATGTACTCCTGAGTGAAGAGACGCAGCCGGGGACATTTACCGAAATCCTGTCGAAGGAAAGCAAAATGTTTAAAACGATCGGCCAACTAAAGGTTGCTGACTCATTACTGTGGCGGCCATCTTGAGTTGGGAATGACTCAAAACCTTTAATGACCTGGACGAACACGTCTGCTTTGTTAAAGAAATAAAAACTCACAAAAGGTCACTGAAATAACTAAAGTGACAAAACATTTTTTTTAACTAAACTAAACCAATGAAATCAGTGTTGATTTTTGAGTTCAACAGAATCATTTGAAGATTGAACGAAGCTGACCGCGACTCAAAGGACAATATGTTAACGTGTTGTTGTCCAACCTGCGAGACATCTGAGTGACTTCTGCACCTGACCACAGGTGTCCTGGAGCCTCATGTATCAACCGTGCGTGCGCACAAAAACCTTGCGTACGTCACCATCCACGCAAAACCCGTATGTATCAAAACTGAACTGAACGTGAATATGTGCGCATCCAAGTACATTTCCACGCCAGCCCCATGGCTGGCGTACGCACGTTTCTGTGGTTCTTGTTCCTTTGGCGACACTTACAGGTGATTCAGAGAAACTGAAGCCCCACAGTCTGTGGTTGACTTTAAGAGCGGCTTGAAGACCTTTCTTTTCAACCGAGCATACTCTACTCCTCATGATTCTACTTTTGATCATAGCTGATACTGTTGTTGATTTTAATTGTTTTATTATTTGTTTCATTGACATTTAATTCTGTTGCACCTTGTAGCACTTTGAGATTTCCATTGATGAAATGTGCGTTATAAATTGATGTCATCATTATTATTATTATTATTAACTGTTCATGATGTGAAAATGATTAATATTCCCACCAAACACACGATTAACAAGTATTACATCCACATGACGCAGTTAAATAAAGGACGCGCAAAGTTGTGCCAAAAATAAATTCAACAGGAACGGATTCATTCAGCCTTACTGGAGGATATAATAAATAGTGTAACACGCAGAGCATTTATTTATAAACAGATATAATTTTCTGATCTAGGATATGGCTTATCAGCCGTTTTCAGAAATAATCATTTTTCAGTTTGGCACTGCTGCGCTCTGGAGCAACACAGGAGCCGTGCATCACGCGTGCACATGCAGAAGCAGCGATCAAACTGTTCCCGAGCTTTCCTGAGGGAGCTGGCAGGCCGATCAGGGCAGTCCAGTCCACACAAAGCCGATTCATGTCCAATGGAATGTCTCATCTATATGATTCCAAAGGCTGAGTGGTCGCGCTTTGGAGCGCGCGCGCACCCTCGCCGGTGTTACACGGCAGCTGGAGGTGATTCATAATCTGCGTTTATTGTAGATTTCTCCAAAATGACACGTGAAAGTACACCATATATAACTTGTAGGAGAGTAAAAGCTTCACAGACAAACAGATTGCGCACAAGGCTGCGGCGCGCGCAGCGTTTGGAGACTCCAACATCACGTCATGTCATGAAAACTCTCCACTGAGACGCACAGACCCGTTTCTTCATATCATCTATTAAATAAACAAAGATCTACCAAACATCTAAGTTCCTCTGTGTTTACAGTAATTATGGTAATAAACTCGTGCGCAAAGTTAATATTTTCACTCAGAATGAATGGATGAGCCGTTGCGCACCAAAGCAGGGTGCGCGCACACACTAATACCGACACACAATCACTCGTTCTTTGCGTGATGAACACATTTTATTACTATTCTTACTTAGGATTATTTTCCTCACTCATATTATATTAAATTCATTATTTTCCTGAATCTAGAAATGATTTCTGATCGCGCAGGGATCAAACAAACATGTCCTTCACACATGCAGGAAGTAATTTGCATCTGTTTAACATATGTAAATGAAGGCGTGTCAGGGGAGGTGTCTCACGTGCGCTCAGTTCCACGTTAATTGTGATGTACAAAAGGAATGTGCGTGGATTCCGGTGTACGCACAGTTTGATACATCTGGATTTTTTTGTGCGTACACACTTTTCTGGATTTGACCGTACGTCACTTTTCAGTGGGAAATCCACGCAAGTCTTTGTACATGAGGCCCCAGGTCCACCTGACCACAGGTGTTCTGGTCCACAAGTGTCCTGGTCCACCTGACCACAGGTGTCCTGGTCCACCTGACCACAGGTGTCCTGGTCCACCTGACCACAGGTGTTCTGGTCCACAAGTGTCCTGGTCCACCTGACCACAGGTGTCCTGGTCCACTTGACCACAGGTGTCCTGGTCCACTTGACCACAGGTGTTCTGATCCACCTGACCACAGGTGTTCTGGTCCACAAGTGTCCTGATCCACCTGACCACAGGTGTTCTGGTCCACAAGTGTCCTGGTCCACCTGACCACAGGTGTCCTGGTCCACCTGACCACAGGTGTCCTGGTCCACCTGACCACAGGTGTCCTGGTCCACCTGACCACGTGACCACAGGTGTCCTGGTCCACCTGACCACAGGTGTCCTGGTCCACCTGACCACAGGTGTTCTGATCCACCTGACCACAGGTGTTCTGGTCCACCTGTCCACAGGTGTCCAGGTCCACCTGACCACAGGTGTCCTGGTCCACCTGACCACAGGTGTTCTGATCCACCTGACCACAGGTGTTCTGGTCCACCTGACCGCAAGTGTTCTGGTCCACAGGTGTCTTGTTCCACCTGTCAACAGGTGTCCTGGTCCACCTGACCGCAGGTATCTTGTTCCACCTGTCCACAGGTGCCCTGATCCACCGGTCAACAGGCATCCTGGTTCACCTGTCCACAGGCGTCCTGGTCCACCTGTCCACAGATGTCCTGGTCCACCTGTCCACAGGTGTCCTGGTCCACCTGTCAACAGGTGTCCTGGTCCACCTGTCAACAGGTGTTTTGGTCCACCTGTCAACAGGTGTCTTGTTCCACCTGTCAACAGGTGTCCTGATCCACCTGTCAACAGAAATCCTGGTTCACCTGTCAACAGAAATCCTGGTTCACCTGTCCACAGGTGTCCTGGTCCACCTGTCCACAGGTGTCCTGGTCCACCTGTCCACAGGTGTCCTGGTCCACCTGTCCACAGGTGTCCAGGTCCAACTGTCCACAGGTGTCCTGGTCCACCTGTCCACAGGTGTCCTGGTCCACCTGTCCACAGGTGTCCTGGTCCACCTGTCCACAGGTGTCCTGGTCCACCTGTCCACAGGTGTCCTGGTCCACCTGACAACAGGTGTCCTGGTCCACCTGACAACAGGTGTCCTGGTCCACCTGTCAACAGGTGTCCTGGTCCACCTGACCGCAGGCGTCCTGATCCACCTGTCCACAGGCGTCCTGGTTCACCTGACCGCAGGTGTCCTGATCCACCTGTCAACAGGCATCCTGGTTCACCTGACCGCAGGTGTCCTGATCCACCTGTCAACAGGCATCCTGGTTCACCTGTCCACAGGTGTCCTGATCCACCTGTCAACAGGCATCCTGGTTCACCTGTCCACAGGTGTCCTGGTCCACCTGTCCACACGTGTCCTGGTCCACCTGTCCACACGTGTCCTGGTCCACCTGTCCACACGTGTCCTGGTCCACCTGTCAACAGGTGTCCTGGTCCACCTGTCCACAGGTGTCCTGGTCCACCTGTCCACAGGTGTCCTGGTCCACCTGTCCACAGGTGTCCTGGTCCACCTGTCCACAGGTGTCCTGGTCCACCTGTCCACAGGTGTCCTGGTCCACCTGTCAACAGGTGTCCTGGTCCACCTGTCAACAGGTGTCCTGGTCCACCTGTCAACAGGTGTCCTGGTCCACCTGTCAACAGGTGTCCTGGTCCACCTGTCAACAGGTGTCCTGGTCCACCTGTCAACAGGTGTCCTGGTCCACCTGACAACAGGTGTCCTGGTCCACTTGTCAACAGGTGTCCTGGTCCACCTGACTGCAGGTGTCCTGATCCACCTGTCAACAGGCATCCTGGTTCACCTGACCGCAGGTGTCCTGATCCACCTGTCAACAGGCGTCCTGATCCACCTGTCAACAGGCATCCTGGTTCACCTGACCGCAGGTGTCCTGATCCACCTGTCAACAGGCATCCTGGTTCACCTGTCCACAGGTGTCCTGATCCACCTGTCAACAGGCATTCTGGTTCACCTGTCCACAGGTGTCCTGGTCCACCTGTCCACAGGTGTCCTGGTCCACCTGTCAACAGGTGTCCTGGTTCACCTGTCCACAGGTGTCCTGGTCCACCTGTCCACAGGTGTCCTGGTCCACCTGACAACAGGTGTCCTGGTCCACCTGACAACAGGTGTCCTGGTTCACCTGACCACAGGCATCCTGGTTCACCTGACCGCAGGTGTCCTGATCCACCTGTCAACAGGCATCCTGGTTCACCTGACCACAGGCGTCCTGGTTCACCTGACCGCAGGTGTCCTGGTCCACCTGTCCACAGGTGTCCTGGTCCACCTGTCAACAGGTGTCCTGGTCCACCTGTCAACAGGTGTCCTGGTCCACCTGTCAACAGGTGTCCTGGTCCACCTGACAACAGGTGTCCTGGTCCACCTGACAACAGGTGTCCTGGTCCACTTGTCAACAGGTGTCCTGGTCCACCTGTCAACAGGTGTCCTGGTCCACCTGTCAACAGGTGTCCTGGTCCACCTGTCAACAGGTGTCCTGGTCCACCTGTCAACAGGTGTCCTGGTCCACCTGTCAACAGGTGTCCTGGTCCACCTGTCAACAGGTGTCCTGGTCCACCTGTCAACAGGTGTCCTGGTCCACCTGTCAACAGGTGTCCTGGTCCACCTGTCAACAGGTGTCCTGGTCCACCTGTCAACAGGTGTCCTGGTCCACCTGTCAACAGGTGTCCTGGTCCACCTGTCAACAGGTGTCCTGGTCCACCTGTCAACAGGTGTCCTGGTCCACCTGTCAACAGGTGTCCTGGTCCACCTGTCAACAGGTGTCCTGGTCCACCTGTCAACAGGTGTCCTGGTCCACCTGTCAACAGGTGTCCTGGTCCACCTGTCAACAGGTGTCCTGGTCCACCTGTCAACAGGTGTCCTGGTCCACCTGTCAACAGGTGTCCTGGTCCACCTGTCAACAGGTGTCCTGGTCCACCTGTCAACAGGTGTCCTGGTCCACCTGTCAACAGGTGTCCTGGTCCACCTGTCAACAGGTGTCCTGGTCCACCTGTCAACAGGTGTCCTGGTCCACCTGTCAACAGGTGTCCTGGTCCACCTGTCAACAGGTGTCCTGGTCCACCTGTCAACAGGTGTCCTGGTCCACCTGTCAACAGGTGTCCTGGTCCACCTGTCAACAGGTGTCCTGGTCCACCTGTCAACAGGTGTCCTGGTCCACCTGTCAACAGGTGTCCTGGTCCACCTGTCAACAGGTGTCCTGGTCCACCTGTCAACAGGTGTCCTGGTCCACCTGTCAACAGGTGTCCTGGTCCACTTGTCAACAGGTGTCCTGGTCCACCTGTCAACAGGTGTCCTGGTCCACCTGTCAACAGGTGTCCTGGTCCACCTGTCAACAGGTGTCCTGGTCCACCTGTCAACAGGTGTCCTGGTCCACCTGTCAACAGGTGTCCTGGTCCACCTGTCAACAGGTGTCCTGGTCCACCTGTCAACAGGTGTCCTGGTCCACCTGTCAACAGGTGTCCTGGTCCACCTGTCAACAGGTGTCCTGGTCCACCTGTCAACAGGTGTCCTGGTCCACCTGTCAACAGGTGTCCTGGTCCACCTGTCAACAGGTGTCCTGGTCCACCTGTCAACAGGTGTCCTGGTCCACTTGTCAACAGGTGTCCTGGTCCACTTGTCAACAGGTGTCCTGGTCCACCTGACCGCAGGTGTCCTGATCCACCTGTCAACAGGCATCTTGGTTCACCTGACCACAGGTGTCCTGATCCACCTGTCCACAGGTGTCCTGATCCACCTGTCAACAGGTGTCCTGATCCACCTGACCGCAGGTGTCCTGATCCACCTGTCAACAGGTATCTTGTTCCATCTGTCAACAGGTATCCTGGTTCACCTGTCCACAGGTGTCTTGTTCCACCTGTCAACAGGCATCCTGGTTCACCTGACCGCAAGTGTCTTGTTCCACCTGTCAACAGGCATCCTGATTCACCTGACCGCAGGTGTCTTGTTCCACCTGTCAACAGGCATCCTGGTTCACCTGTCCACAGGTGTCTTGTTCCACCTGTCAACAGGCATCCTGGTCCACCTGTCCACAGGTGTCCTGATCCACCTGTCAACAGGCATCCTGGTTCACCTCTCCACAGGTGTCCTGATCCACCTGTCAACAGGTGTCCTGATCCACCTGTCAACAGGTATCCTGATCCACCTGTCAACAGGTATCCTGATCCACCTGTCAACAGGTATCCTGATCCACCTGTCAGCAGGTGTCCTGATCCACCTGTCAACAGGTGTCCTGATCCACCTGTCAACAGGTGTCCTGATCCACCTGTCCACAAGCGTTCTGGTCCGCAGGTATCCTGATCCACCTGTCCACAGATGTCCTAGTACCTGGTCCTTCTCCTCGTGATCAAACTCCTGCATCTGTCTCAGGTCTGAAGGTTCCTTGTCCAGACGTTTCAGCTCCTTCCACAGATGTTCAACAGGACTGAGATCAGGACTCAGGCGATCACTTCAGAATAGTCCAGTGTTTGGTTCTGATCCAGTCCTGGGTGTTTTTAGTTGTGCTTTAGCTCAATATCCTTTTGGAGGACCCATGACCTGTGACCTTGGGGTTCATCTCTGATTTCTCTGGAAATTGTTCTGGTCTCTGTGGTTTCTGTTCATTATATCTGTCTCTTCAGTTTGTCTTCAGTTGTCCTCTTGTGGACCCGTCCTGGGAGGTTGTCTTCAGTCCTGTGGACCTTCTGAATAATCTGTGCAGTTGTAGTCAGAGGAACATCAAGCTGCTGATGGTCTTTACCTTAAACATGCTGTTTCTTTCTGAGCTCCTGAGTCCTCAGCTTCTTGTGTTCAGTGTTACACACCATGACACCAAACAGCCCTGTGACTACCTGTCACCCTTTAAACAGACAGACTGACTGGCTTCAGACTGAAGCCACCCGAGTTGAACATGTCCCTGTGGACAAACTAGTCTGAGTCTTTTCAGAGGATTTTGCTAACAGACGGACAGACAGACACGTATTTTGACTGTGGGCAGTGAAAACTTTAAGTTAGGAAGCAGTTTATATATTTTTTTAAAACCACGTTTAAAAACATAAATCAGACAAGGACCAGAAACTAAACGAGGAACTGGGTCAGGTGGAACCGACCCTGAACGGGAAGTGTTTTTTACTGCAGATCCTTGCCACTAATGAAAACCTGCAGGTCGTAAATGTCTTCAGGTTCTTCATTAAACAATTTAAACTTAATAAACATGATTGTGTAGTCCTTTTGTAATAAAATCCAACATCTTAATGTTTATTAATGCAGCAGCTTTCGTACAGCGGGTGTGACGACAGCTGTCACATTAAACCAACAGGAAGTAGAAACGAATGGCGAGTTTTGTTTTCAAGCTGAGGTTCAAGAGTCTTAAACTGAGCTCAGATCAGTGTCTGCTCTCACCATGTTGTGTTTGAGGATCCTTTGGACCACCGGAGTGAACACTTCAATCACAACCATGGACCGCGGCCGCTCCCGACAATGCTGCAACAAACCAGAGAGATAAACATTTGAAACCCGTGACTGTCCAGCTGCTCCGTGCACAGCGCCGCTCGCTCCGCAGCTCACCTTACAGAAGAACTCGCACAGGTCCGGCGGCGGGTGGTTGTTTTCCAGCAGAGGAGCAATCGCCTGCAAACCAACACAAAGATAAATATTTCCACCTGGTGCCGTTTATTTAGCCGGGCTGGGAGCCAGCGGAGGCTCGGGTGAGCTGCACAAACACACGAGAAGAAAACCCAAACTCACCACGATGATGTTCTCGTGATCCTGAGCGCTGAGGCTGGAGTTCTGCAGAGGAACAAACAGTCAACACGTGTCATCAGAACGAAGACACAGCAACACAAGCACGTCAGATCTGCCCCGTTCTCACTTTTAACATCGATGCAGGATAAATATTTGTTTAAAAGTCAGAGCTGCTCTCGTTGTTTGTCCTGACCCGGTGTTTCCACATTAAGTTCCTCAAACAAAACGAGCAGCTCCTTACTGTCCGAGTCTCGGCTTACGTTTAAATATCACCCTGCGAGTCGGGAGGATTTGAGTTTGTTCTCACATTAGAGGATCAAGTTTTAGTGAAGGCGGCTCCTAAGATCAGAGACGCGTCTGACAGAAGGGCAGCAGCATCAGAGCAAACGAGGATGACCCAACGACCCGAGGCAGTGGATAAAAATAAAAACACCTCCATGAGTCAACTACCCTGTGAGGATCCGTGTCTGCAGACTCCCGTTAACGTGACGTCAGAAAGGGCACGTTAAATCTGTTCACAAACTTCTCCCGACTATCCACAGCCTTGTTAAACGAGCTGGTGATATTTACAATATTTAGAAAAATATATATAAACTGTATTTTCCGGAATATAGGTTGCGGCTTTTTATCATTTTTGCATGCCCTGCGACCTATATTCAGGTGTGACCTATTTATGGCTTTTTATAAAATAAGCCGATTTGTAATAATTTATTAACAAAAATTAAACTGAGACACACTTTTACAATAATGTCAGCTAACAAATGTATTTTTTTATGCGTTTGTAACAATATAGGGGCGGTAAGGTATTTAAACACTTACAGGGCCACCATTATTGTAATGATATAAGAGTTATTGGTCAGTTTACTGACTTCCCTATATTTTTAGATGCGCAGGTCTGAGCAGACTTTATCTGCACAAACTTGCCACCAATTTGCGAGTTCATCCTTTTTCCA
>JBBPBX010000033.1:80869-125632 GCA_038048925.1 Garcialebias charrua | reverse complement strand
AAAAAAAAATCATTTTTTTTTTTTTTTGGCTTCATAATGTCACCGAGCCCCCTCCAGCAAACCTAAAGTGGCTCATGGGCAACCAGTTGATGAACGTTGTAGCAGGTTGGTGCGGCTCCAGAAATGTTTATTGTAGTGAACAAAGGCAAAAAATTGTTCTTTTGATCATAAAGGTTGCAGACCCCTGACAAACAGCAGTTAAATCAAAACTAAAAGATTAGACTCTGACTGTTCTTCACTCATGTTTATTCATATAGTTATTCATATACTGTAGTTCAGCAGCAATCAAAGTGTAATGCCACTTTGATGGTTGATATGTGCTGCTGATTATCCACGCAGACTCATGTTCGTGTTGCTGTTGTTCGACATTTTGTTTTGCACTATTAAATGTTTAGCATATTTCTTAGTTTAGTGTATTAGTTTATATCTTAGATCCTTAGTACTGTTTCTTTTACAATTTATATTTTTTGTTGGATGTAACTGAGACCCTGTGTACACCCTTTCGTTCCACCTCATGTACCACATGTGACGTGAATGACAATAAAGAACCTTGAACTTGATATTTAATAATGTTAACAGTTTGAGTGCTTTTAAATGTTGCTGTGAAGTGTGCGTCACGTCGGGCTTTAGAGCGGAAGCATTCATGTCCCATCAGGTCAGAAAGTGTGAAACAACAGCTAAAACTCGTTTTTGTCCCAGATAGAAGCTGCAGGAATCCATCCATCCATCTTCTTCCGCTTATCCGGGGTCGGGTCGCGGGGGTAGCAGCCTAAGTAGGGAGGCCCAGACTTCCCTCTCCCCAGCCACTTGGAGCAGCTCCTCCGGGGGAATCCCAAGGCGTTCCCAGGCCAGCCGAGAAACATAGTCCCTCCAGCGCGTCCTGGGTCTTCCTCTGGGTCTCCTCCCGGTGGGACGTGCCCGGAACACCTCACCAGGGAGGCGTCCAGGAGGCATCCTAACCAGATGCCCGAGCCACCTCAACTGGCTCCTCTCGATGTGGAGAAGCAGCGGCTCTACTCCGAGTCCCTCCCGGATGACTGAGCTTCTCACCCTATCTCTAAGGGAGAGTCCAGCCACCCTGCGGAGAAAACTCATTTCAGCCGCTTGTATCCGAGATCTTGTTCTTTCGGTCATAACCCAAAGCTCATGACCATAGATGAGGGTGGGAACGTAGATCGATCGGTAAATTGAGAGCTTTGCCTTTTGACTCAGCTCTCTCTTCACCACGACAGACCGGTACAGCGCCCGCTTCACTGCGGACGCTGCACCTATCCGCCTATCGATCTCACGCTCCAGTTTTCCCTCATTCGTGAACAAGATCCCGAGATACTTAAACTCCTCCACTTGGGGCAGGACCTCCTCCCCGACCCGGAGAGGGCATGCTACCCTTTTCCGGCTCAAGACCATGGCCTCGGATTTGGAGGAACTGATCCTCATCCCGGCCGCATCACACTCGGCTGCAAACCGCTCCAGTGAAAGTTGTAAATCACGAACTGATGAAGCCAGTAGGACCACATCATCTGCAAAAAACAGAGAAGCGATTCTAAGGTCACCAAAACGGATCCTCTCAACACCTTGGCTGCGCCTAGAAATTCTGTCCATAAAAGTTATGAACAGAATCGGTGACAAAGGGCAACCTTGGCGGAGTCCAACTCTCACTGGAAACGAGCCTGACTTACTGCCGGCAATGCGGACCAAGCTCTGACACCGGTCGTACAGGGACCTAACAGCCCATATCAATGGGCCTGGTACCCCATACTCCCGGAGTACCCCCCACAGAACCCCCCGAGGGACGCGGTCGAATGCCTTCTCCAAGTCCACAAAGCACATGTAAACTGGTTGGGCAAACTCCCACGCACCCTCCAGGACCCTGTTGAGGGTGTAGAGCTGGTCCAGTGTTCCACGACCAGGACGAAAACCACACTGCTCCTCCTGAATCCGAGGTTCGACTATCCGACGGACCCTCCTCTCCAGAACCCCTGAATAGACCTTACCAGGGAGGCTTAAGAGTGTGATCCCCCTATAGTTGGAACACACCCTACGGTCCCCCTTTTTAAATAGGGGAACCACCACCCCAGTCTGCCAATCCAAGGGAACTGCCCCCGATGTCCACGCGATATTGCAGAGTCGCGTAAGCCAACACAACCCTACAACATCCAGAGCCCTAAGGAACTCCGGGCGAATCTCATCCACCCCCGGAGCCTTGCCACCGCGGAGCTTTTTAACCACCTCGGCGACCTCAGCACCAGAGATCGGAGAACCCGACCCAAAGTCCCCAGGCTCTGCTTCCTCAGTGGAAGACGTGCCAGTAGGATTGAGGAGGTCTTCGAAGTATTCCGCCCACCGACTCACAACATCCCGAGTTGAGGTCAGCAGCACGCCACCTCCACCATAAATGGTGTTGGTCTCGTACCTCTTTCCCCCCCTGAGACGCCGGATGGTGGACCAGAATCGCCTCGAAGCCGTACGGAAGTCATTCTCCATGGCCTCTCCGAACTCCTCCCACGCCCGAGTTTTTGCCTCAGCAACCACCCGAGCCGCATGCCGCTTGGACTGCCGGTACCTATCAGCTGCTTCCGGGGTCCCACAAGCCAAAAAGGCCCAATAGGACTCCTTCTTCAGCCTGACAGCATCCCTCACTGCCGGTGTCCACCACCGGGTTCGAGGGTTGCCACCACGACAGGCACCAACAACCTTGCGGCCACAGCTCCGATAAGCTGCCTCGACAATAGAGGCGCGGAACACGGCCCACTCGGACTCCATGTCCCCCGCCTCCCTTGGAACGTGTTCAAAGCTCTCCCGGAGGTGGGAGTTAAAGCTCCGTCTTACGGGAGACTCTGCCAGACGTTCCCAGCAGACCCTCACAATACGTTTGGGTCTGCCAGGTCTGACCGGCATCCTCCCCCACCATCGGAGCCAACTCACCACCAGGTAGTGGTCAGTTGACAGCTCCGCCCCTCTCCTCACCCGAGTGTCCAAGACATGCGGCCGCAGATCAGATGAGACGACAACAAAGTCGATCATCGAACTGCGACCTAGGGTGTCCTGGTGCCAAGAGCACATATGGACACCCTTATGCTTAAACATGGTGTTCGTTATGGACAATCCATGACGAGCACAGAAGTCCAATAACAGAACACCACTCTGGTTCAGATCAGGGGGGCCGTTCCTCCCAACCACACCCCTCCAGCTGCAGGAATCAAACTATGTTTTAAGCATTGAATTATGAAAATATTCTGTAGCTAATCTCCACAATAAAACCACAAACCTCAAAATGAACAAGATAAAAATCCATTTAACCAAGAATCTGTCTTATTTGTGTCCAGGTGTGCACAGCAGCTGGAGGTGGAGTATTTCTGTGTGTCTCACCTGTCGGGGCTGAAGGCCAGCAGGAACGTTGAGCGAGGGCTGTCCGGCAGCTCCACTTTCTGTCAGACACACATTTTCACATTGTAAGTCTTTTCTTGTAGTTTGGTTCAAATTTTGTAAACTTTTCAAAGTTTTCTCCTACAGCTGTCAATCAGTTTGTTGCACATTGCCCTGACTGACATCCATTCATTTGAGTGTTACACTTTTTATTGTTAAAGATATATATATTTTTGTCTGTTGCTGCAACAACATGATCATGATTTTAACAGGCTGGGATCAATAAAGTCTGTCCGTCTTTAAATAACAATAAAAATGTTGGGATTATTTAATAATATATTTAACACTGGTTATTATCATCACAGTGTTTAATTCTGATGCGTTGGACAAACAGAACTGGGCTGATTCCACCTGCTGACCAAAGCAACACCAGAACCGTGTTTCAGAGCAAAAAGCACGAAGGGCCGTCGGCTGTCCGTGTCCAGAACCGTGAACTAGTTCTCAAAACAGAAAAACTTCAACAAAATGTTGATAAATCACTCACAGAAACTACTTGGACTAAAGTAAGGGTCTGACCCCAACGGGCCCAAAGTTCTGTCTAATATTAGGTAAAAACAGCAGATGGTTCAGTTTAACAGGTTTGAGTTTAAAAGTGATAGAACAGAGTTTGAACTAAGATCTTGGAAGGTTGACATTAAAATGTCTCCTTGTTTTATTAATTTAATTTCAGATGTCATTTAAGACAAAAAACGTCTGATAATTTCCAATAAAAAAATAAAAAAACAGTCTCTAAGGTCAACATGAACTGTCCATTAAATTGATGTGGAAAAATAAAAGGTTGTAAGCAGAGGGATTAAACTGAATATCTTTAGTTTGTTTTTAACTAAAGATTTGTTCAGGGTTGGAAACATGTTTTTATGTCCAACTTTATCAGTTCTGTTTGATCAATATTTACCTTTAAAATTTTTATAAAGACATCTTACTTCATCTGTAAATATGATTTATTTTTCTTTCTACCTTTTGAAATCTGACCTGATAAGTAAACTTTATAGTGTTGGGGCCTAAGTCTGTACTGAAACACCTGAGCCACCTGTCTGAGCGATCTGAGCGTGCTCAAACCCACCTGGCTCTGCCACTTCATCCAGCGGACCTTCTCCTCCACCAGTAGCTGCAGGAGCCTCTGAGAGCCGAAGGTCTGGGATCCCCGCTCCCGGCTCGACAGGATCCGGACTGAGTTCCTCTGATGGGACGCCATGTTGCTTTGGAGTGGGGGGCCTCAGCTGATTGGCTGCTCACTGCCACCGCTGTCAGTCTGTGATCGCCATGCAGAGGCGGGGCTAAAGGAGGAGAACAGGAGAATAAGATTCATGAACTCAGTTACTTCGACAACGCTAAAAGAATAAACTGTGTGGAACAAAAAAACTAGTTTAAAACAATTTTTTTTTTACATATTGTGTTTATTTTCCTAAAAACAAAAGGTTCAAAATTTCTGTAAATATGTTACAGAACTGCTTGTTTAAATCCAACAATCCAGGTCAAGACTGTTTTTACAGTTTCTGTTGAATAAATAAATACTGTATCCTATCATCTCTACAAACCGGATTCCAAAAAAGTTGGGACACTAAACAAATTGTGAATAAAAACTGAATGCAATGATGTGGAGATGGCAAAAGTCAATATTTTATTCATAATAGAACATAGACGACAGCTCAAAAGTTTAATCTGAGTAAATTTTAAAGGAAAAATATGTTGATTCAAAATTTCAGCGTCAACAAATCCCAAAAAAGTTGGAACAAGTAGCAATAAGTGGCTGGAAAAAGAAAATTGAGCATATAACAAACACCTGGAAGACCAATTAACACCAATTAGGTCAACTGACAACATGATTGGGTATAAAAAGAGCTTCTCTGAGTGTCAGTGTCTCTCAGAAGCCAAGATGGTAAGAGGATCACCAATTCCACCATTGTTGCGCAGAAAGATAGTGCAGCAATACCAGAATGGTGTTACCCAGTGTAAAATAGCAAAGACTTTTAAGTTATCATCATCAACCGTGCATAACATCATCAAAAGATTCAGAGAATCTGGAACAATCGCTGTGCGTAAGGGTCAAGGCCGTAAAACTCTACTGGATGCTCGTGATCTCCGGGCCCTTAAACGTCACTGCACCTCAAACAGGAATGCCACTGTCAAGGAAATAACAGAATGGGCTCAGGAATACTTCCAGAAAGCATTGTCAGTGAACACAATCCACCGTGCCATCCGCCGTTGCCAGCTGAAACTCTACAGTGCAAAGAGGAAGCCATTTCTAAGCAAGCTCCACAAGCTCAGACGTTTGCACTGGGCCAGGGGTCATTTAAAATGGAGTGTGGCAAAATGGAAGACTGTTCTGTGGTCAGATGAGTCACGATTTGAAGTTCTTTATGGAACACTGGGACGCCATGTCATCCGGACCAGAGAGGACAAGGATAGCCCAAGTTGTTATCAACGCTCCGTTCAGAAGCCTGCATCACTGATGGTATGGGGTTGCATGAGCGCTTGTGGCATGGGCAGCTTGCATGTCTGGAAAGGCACCATTAATGCAGAGAACTATGTTCAGGTTCTAGAACAACATATGCTCCCATCTAGACGTCATCTCTTTCAGGGAAGACCCTGCATTTTTCAACAAGATAATGCCAGACCACATTCTGCAGCAATCACAACATCATGGCTACGTAGGAGAAGGATCCGGGTACTGAAATGTCCAGCCTGCAGTCCAGATCTTTCACCTATAGAGAACATTTGGTGCATCATAAAGAGGAAGGTGCGACAAAGAAGGCCCAAGACGATTGAACAGTTAGAGGCCTGTATTAGACATGAATGGGAGAGCATTCCTATTTCTAAACTTGAGAAACTGGTCTCCTCTGTCCCCAGACGTCTGTTGAGTGTTGTAAGAAGAAGGGGGGATGCACAGTGGTAAAAATGGACTTGTCCCAACTTTTTTGGGATTTGTTGATGCCATGAAATTTTGAAACAACATATTTTTCCCTTAAAATGATACATTCTCTCAGTTTAAACTTTTGATCTGTGATTTGTGTTCTATTCTGAATAAAATATTAGATGTTGGCACCTCCACATCATTGCATTCAGCTTTTATTCACAATTTGTTTAGTGTCCCAACTTTTTTGGAATCCGGTTTGTATTTACTCAAATAAGCCACTCCGAGGACACGAGAAGATTTTTAACCGGTCTCTACTTGCAAGGGTAGACGCCGGTCACAAGGAAACTTTCAGAGATGTACAAAAGTTACATGCTTTGAAACTTGTCAGTGACAATCTGTGCTGGACAGTGTGGGAGGAAGTGCTTTACAATACACGCTTATCAGACAGAGGCGAGGTCAAGACGACCTTGGCTTTCCAGCTTATAAACTCGGAAAAGGTCTTGGAGTTTATCAGGTGCACCTGCAGGCTCCTCTCTGAATAGACAAAAGACTCTTGACCTCACACACATGGTTCAACATTAATGTAACATTAATTAGTGATAACTAACATGATGAGCTTTACCTAAAATCCCCTGACAGTTTCCCACTCTTCCCATTCTGGGTTAGAATACTGGTTCCCAAAGCCTGAGTCAGGAACTCATGATGGGCCATGAAACAAGAAGGAGCTCGAGATGATTTTCAAAGAATACTTGAGATTATTAAAAGCACATGTTTAGAAAAACTCTTCATAAATATATGGTAAATAAAAACAATAGTCATACTTTATATAAAAAAAACGATAAGGTCGTTGTATGTTAATGTTGTTCTGCTTGTTTCATGGGCTTTTTAGAAATGTGTGTTCACTTTAAATTTCACTTGTTTTCATTTTGTGGGTCAGAAAATAAAAAAGTTTGGAAAGCACAGGTTTAGATATGAATCCTGCAGACACATAAATCCTGATAACCAGGGGCCTCATGTATCAAAAACCTGCGTGGATTTCCTACTGAAAAGTGACGTACGGTGAAATCCAGAAAAGTGTCTACGCACAAAAAGATCCAGATTTATCAAACTGTGCGTACACCTGAATCCACGCACATTCCTTTTGTACATCACAATTGACGTGGAACTGAGCGCACGTGAGACACCTCCCCTGACACGCCTACATTTACATATGTTAAACAGATGCAAATTACTTCCTGCATGTGTGAAGGACATGTTTGTTTGATCCCTGCGCGATCAGAAATGATTTCTAGATTCGGGAAAATAATGAATTCAATATAATATGAGTGAGGACAAACATCCTAAGTAAGAATAGTAATAAAATGTGTTCATCATGCAAAGAACGAGTGATTGTCGGTATTTGTGTGCGCGCGCACCCTGCTGTGGTGCGCGAACCGGCTCATTCATTCATTCTGTGTGGAAATATTAACTTTGCGCACGAGTTTATTACCATTATTACTGTAAACACAGAGGAACTTACTTGGATGTTTGCTAGAACATAGATCTTTGTTTATGTAGATGATGTGAAGAAACGAGTCTGTGCGTCTTGGTGGAGACTTTTCATGACATGATGTTGGAGTCTCCAGACGCAGCGCGCGCCCCGCAGCCCTGTGCGCAGTCTGTCTGTGAAGCTTTTGCTCTCCTACAAGTTATATAAGGTGTACTTTCACGTGTCATTTTGGAGAAATCTACAATAAACGCAGATAATGAAACACCTCCAGCTGCCGTGTCGACACCGGTGAGGGTGCGCGCGCGCTCCAAGCGCGACCACTCAGCCTTTGGAATCATATGGATGAGACCATTCCATTGGACATGATCCGGCTTTGTGTGGACTGGACTGCACAGTCCCGATCGACCTGCAGCTCCCTCTGTGGAACAGTTTGACCGCTGCTTCTGTATGCACGCGTGATGCACGGCTCCCCAGAGCGCAGCAGTAGTGCCAAACTGGAAAATTATTATTTCTGAAAACGGCTGATAAGCCATATCCTAGATCGGAAAACTATATCTGTTTCTAAATAAATGCTCTGCGTGTTACACTATTTATTATAACCTCCAGTAAGGCTGAATGAATCCGTTCCTGTTAAATTTATTTTTGGCACAACGTTGCGCGTCCTTTATTTCACTGCGTCATGTGGATGTAATACTTGTTAATCGTGTGTTTGGAGGGAATATTAATCATTTTCACATCTTGAACTGTTAATAATAATAATAATAATAATAATGAATTCAATTTATAACGCACTTTTCATTAATGGAAATCTCAAAGTGCTACAAGGTGCAACATATTTGAATGTCAATAAGACAAATAATAAAACAATTAAAATCAACAACAGTATCAGCTAAGATCAAAAGTAGAATCATGAGGAGTAAAGTATGCTCGGTTGAAAAGAAAGGTCTTCAAGCCGCTCTTAAAGTCAACCACAGACTGTGGGGCTTCAGTTTCTCTGAAACACCTGTAAGTGTCGCCAAAGGAACAAGAACCACAGAAACGTGCGTACGCCTGCTCGGGAGCTTGCGTGGATATGTACCTGGATGCGCATATATTCACGTTCAGTTCAGTTTTGATACATACGGGGTTTTGCGTGGTAAGTGACGTGCGCAATGTTTTTGTGCGCACGCATGGTTGATACATGAGGCCCCTGGAGGCTCTGTGAGCCAGCAACCTGGCATTTGTTTTCAAGGTTCTTTAGGCAGAGACGAGCCAGAGGTTGGTTTGTTTGTTTTACATTTCCACATTCTGATGTCGGGGTGTACCGGTAAAAGGTACAAAACTCTGCACCTCTTATCTAAAAACGATGTTTTCAATATAGCTAAATTTTAAATATAAAACCAGTAATTATTACCTGAAACTGAGCTGACAGAGCAGATAACCACTTTAAGACAAGCTAACAGTTCATTAAGGGGAATTACAAAAATGTTGTAAATTTGCTGTCACTGTTCCTCTTCTCCACCAACCAAAGCTTTATCTCCGTCCTGTTCAGCTCTGACGCCACAGAAAGTGAAGTCATGAGCTGTGAATCAGCAGCGCGTCGACAGATGAACTCTGAGATTAAACTGTAAACATGTCCACATAATGCCGCTAAGATTACAATAATCCCCACAGATAAATTAGAGTCACTCTAACCTGGATGTGACCTCAGTCAGGTTAAAATGATCTGTTTGGGTTAATTCTTCAGGGTAAAATCAGGATATTTCAGATGAACTTTAACAGAAAAGGAGGACTAACTTTGCTGGATTTATTCCAGAAAAACCCTCCTGTTAGAAAACGACCACGTGTGATTAAATGTGATCAACTTTTAGATTAGATTCACCAACTTTTCAGGGTTCTACCCACCAAATTAAAAGCTGCAGAGACGCTGACCCAACCATTTTCTGGTTCTAATTATAGAAATTTTTCAAACAGAACCTCTGTAATAATATTTTATCAATTTATGAATGTTGCCTCCTTGAGGTTAAATATTCTAATGACAATCATTTTAAAGTCAATACAATTTTTCAAGACATTCTCCAACGCCCACTTGCTGAGTTTCATGACTCACATTGGAGTCCAAACAACAAAATTAGGAGCCGCTATTTAGAAGACTCAAAGAATGCATAAATCTCCAACATGTCAGGCACATGAGAAGCAAATCCTGCCACCGTTTGAATATTTAATTCCCTGCAGTGCTATGTGATAATAATTAAATCTGTTGGAATGATGGTTAGAAAATAAAAAGACAACATGAACTCTTTCAGCCACAGAAAACGACTAACAGCATTTAACACGGTTTATTTTCAATTAAAATTATTCACTGCATTAGGTTCAGCCCCGCAGGACAATAAACTAACAACTGGAATAAAATTATATTTTATAAATATATTTCATTGCTGAAGAGGAGCTGAAATCTGCACAAAAAGATTAAACTCCAAATAATAAACAGCTTTATATAAAAGCCGACAGATGTAACATCCGAACCAGAAATTAACTAGACAAACTCCTCGATTTTAACAATTCTTGATGCACACCAAAACAAGAAAGGTCAAAGGTCAATCAGAGACTTGTTCAGCTAAGCTGCCAATCACAATTATGACATTTTGAGGACTTGTAAGGCTCCCGTTTATTTATTAGTTATTATTTTATGCCAATTTTTGGCCACAAGTATGAAGATGTTTGAAGAGTCACGAGAGCAGAGCTACATAACAAGGAGGACTTTTCCTGAAAAATACAAAATATATCAACATCATGAACTCTGATGCAGACGATGAAGTGTTTTTTGTCAAGATCATCTTTGTGTTGTTTTCTACTTTATTTCTAGTTCTCTGTGCCTCTGAATCATTATTTGAGAATGGTGGCAGTCGGTTCCTGCGTTGATTTATATTTATGTGCACAACACAAATGTGGACAGGTGTGAGCTGGTAAACATCACACCGAAACCAATAACCAGCAAACATGGCATCAAATCAAACCTGCTTTCAGCACATTTGTAAAATATTAAGATTTGAAGCAGACAGTTTAAAAACACCCTTCTGGCTCAAAACAATGCACTACAGTTAAGTTTAAAAACACCCTTCTGGCTCAAAACAATGCACTACAGTTAACAGGAGCCCAGTTGGACTTCAAGTCTCTGCAGTCTGGGAGAAACTTTAGGGAGAACTGGACAAAGGATTCTGGTGAAGACGGGCACAAACAAATATTTTGGACCCGGTAGGAGTCTGGCAGTAACAGTACAGAAATAAGGAACTGCTTCTGAGAAGTCCACTGGACGCACTGGGTTGTTCTGTTAAACGTTGTTTCTGAGTAGCCTTGTTTAGATGTATTAAACCTAATACAGTACATGTATTAAATTCATCTCTGAATGTTCAAGATTTTATTATTGATCTTCCTCCAGAAGGCCCACATTAAAACTCATAGACAATCAGAAAATAATTAAAGTGAAACACAACACAGGTTGAAACGGTAACTCCTCCCCCAGACCTAATTCAAAATTTCCCTCAAAATGGGCGTGTCGAGAGACAAGCAGGGGAGGAGGTTGGGGGTTGTCCTGCGTTCACGCCCCCTCTAGTGGTAAACTCCCACCCCTCCCCAAGTTTAGATTTCAAAATGGCGGATAGTCGCGTCTTCAGTAAGTAAATGCCTAAACTTGTACTAAAATAACAGTTGTAAAATGTTGTTGCGTGTATTTAATCACACACACAGCTTAAGCGTATGCTTCTGAACACAGAACACATTAAAAACCTGTGTTTAGCTGCATGGCATGCAGTGTACAGCTGTGTTTTTGTCGTTTGTCACTTTAATTTGCCACATCTTATTACTTAGCACATTACAAAAGTAACGTTTCATAATAAATTTTATTATAAAATATTGATTTCTCCTACCCTCGTTTTGTTTGACGCTTTGGCTTATTTTTGTTATGCAACCCAGAACTAAACACACGTTTTTTGAATTGACTATTAATTAGCACCAAACAGTGGTAAAATCTTTTATTTGGTTTCCAAATACTGTATCCGTGTTTAGAAACATTATATAAGCTTGTACAATATATATTTGTTAGGACATGTATACAGTATTTGTTTAAGCTATGTGTCAGCTAATCAAAACTGGGCACAGCACAGCTGATAAGATTAATGAGAAAATATTTCTTAATGCAAACCAAACCAATTGCAATAAATTTAACAATACATGTACTGTGTATCCTTTAAAATGTTCTTTTCAGATAACTGTGATGACTCAAGCACCCAGCAGCCACACAGAGTAATTGCAGCCAGGATTACTTTAACCAAGAAGAAGAAGATGATGCAGAGAGTCTCTGCCAGAGCTTCATCTCCTGAGACCTGCATCCACAACAATGTTGGTACAGCTGAGACCCTGGTGTTTGCTTTCTGGCTGGCAGGTGGAGCATCCTGAAGGTGGTTGGGACTGCTTTTTCTTCTGTCCACTGCGTCCATACAGAGGAGCTGGAGGTGGTGTCCCGTGTGTTTTCAGGGCTGACACGACACAGAACCTTTTGTTGTTTTTAATTAACTTACTGTTAATAAAATGAATCATAGACAACTAGTTTTTGTAATCAATTTGTTTATTTATTTTTTTCCCTCATGCATGAGGACAAATCTGGGACACGTAGCAGCGGTCGACTTCCCACTCACTCCATCCCGACCCTGGATATTTGCAGTCCTGAAAAGAGAAAAGATCAAAAGTTTAATCTGAGTAAATGTAACATTTTAATGGAGAAAAATGTTGATTCAAAATTTCACAGTGTCAACAAATCCCCAAAATGTTGGGACAGGTAGCAATGAACAAATAAACAAGAATTAATGTTGCATAAACTTTTTAAAAACTTTTTTTATATAATGTCCGCCATAATAAAAGTAATAAATAAAATAATAAATAAATAAAACATAATAATTAAATAATAATATTAATACCTGCAGACAGAGGGTAAAGGTGGGCTACAAAAGTAATAAATAAAACATGAATACCTGGTGAATCAGCTCTCATGTCACCTCCAAAGTGACATGTCAACATGTCTCCAATGAAGCTTGATGTCTGTGAAGCACGGCTCAGAGATTCCCTGGATGTGGAACGCCTCATGGAAATAAAAAAGAACAACACATTTTAATCACCTTACAAACAAGCATACTTGAGAAACATTAATGTTTTATCACTGTTGTGTTGATCTGTCAAACAGATGACCCAGTGCAAAATAAATACTGCTGCACAGAGCTGATGACCATGATACTCATTCACCAAGTACATATTATTTTATAAATACCTTTGATCCACAACATTATTTGCAGCAAAAGAACACTGTGTCTAAAACATCGTAACTAGTACAACAGCTAAAATTAGCGCCAGCTAGTGTCCATTATTTTTTGATGTCGCGGTCTTCCTTATCTGAGTTCATAAGAGTTCACACACACTGCGGTGTTCATAAGAAACACTAGATTTTTAGCATTTAAACACAACTACAACACAAACTAACGTTGATCAACAGATGAAAACGCCACAACCTTATGTGGGGCGAGCCACAACGAAGCAAGGCTGCAGGCCGCAAACACAGCACATGAAGAAACACGTCATATACTCAAAACGATAAATTATGGAATGGAAAGGTGTAAAATGGTACTAACCTCCAAACGGATTGTACCCTGATGGTGTAAGGGTGGGTGAACATCAGTTTGAAAAGCTTCTTGGAACAGCTTCGCTCATCAATGCTATTGCTATGTTGCTAATCGCTAATCCAACCCCTGAACTCTGGAGGGGGGAGTGACCTTCTCGGGGGAGTGGCTCCACTTTTATACTCAGGCAGCAGAGGCTGTGACGAAATTGTGCGAAAATTAATGACTGTGCGAATCGTAAACAAATGAGAAAATAAGGGTGCAATACCACAGTTCAACCCATAGGACTACCGAATACTCGTTTTTAGACCAAATATTGCCGATTTAAACTACGGTAATACGAACAATTTCATGAAAATTAACACAGACATAGTGCTATGAAACCTTTTTAACACATTCTAGGGAGTTTCTCAGCTAAAAAAAGTTAAATTAGGGTTTAGTTTCACTTTAAATATTTCATTAAAAATATTATTAAACAAAATGTGGGGCATTTTGTCTTCTCTATGAAATTGATCGGCTAAATGAAAGGTCAGCAGAACCAGTGGATGGACCTCCTCACAGTTCACAACACAAGCATCCTAATAAGAATAGATAGGGACAAACTAATAAAACCAACAAAATGAGAAAGACGAGCCAAAGGAAGGGACGAGACAAAGAGGCTGGTGTTCAAGTGGAGCCAGGACAACAGAACATCTCCACTGAGGAAAAGGCTCAGAAATAGGGCTGAACGATTTTGGAAAATAATCTAATTGCAATTTTTTTTCTATAAATTGCAATTGTGATTTAAAACACGATTTTTAAAAATATCTTCAAGTATTTTTCAACAAACAGAAGCAATAAATCAATCTGTTTTATAATAAACAATGTCAGATTTATTTACAGAGATTACAATAAAGCAAACAAATCTATGCCTTTTCTTTTCACCATTTCTATTTTTTCTTGTTTCATAAACATAATAGTAAACATGTTAAGTGAACTTCCTAACTACTGTCTGAACTTCACATGACAGTTAATAAATAAATGTAAAAAATTTGATATAAAAAAAATTACTGTTTGAAGTTCAAACAGTTCGGTCAGTGATCCCTGTCGGCTGATACTTTGCTTACTTGAAGTTGAAGCACTGGTTGTTGTCATTCTAGCCATGCAACCATTGTACGGTAAATGTCTTTGTGGTGTATTTTTTTTTAAGTGTTGATAAAGATTTGTGTCACGTGACCAGTCAAATTGCAGCCTTCGCAATTAGAAAATCTCTTTTTATCATATTGCGATATTATTGCAAATGCAATTAATTGATCAGCCCTACTCAGAAAGTGAACTTTTTGTAAAATCAACAAGAGGCTTCTATGGTTTGTCTTTGACTCACAGAGTTTTAACTGTTAACTGACTGACAGGAGTCTGGTTCTTTAAGTTTCTTTCCTGTTCTTGAAAGATCTAAAAAAAACAACTCAAGATTATGACACCTGTACTTATAAGAGATGTTTTACAAAGCCTGAACATTTAACTGATAACATGAAGATTTAGTAAACACTTTACACAAAAAACCCGAGGCTGGGTGAACATCACGAAAGAATGAAAATAAAACCTAATTTAATCAGAAACTCATCCGTTCATCACAAAGAGCTCTTTACTAACAATAAAGTCTACAGACAGGTTTAATTCAAACTGCTCACTCAAACACAGCCTGGTTTTAGCAGAACCACAAACCTTTAACTAACCTTCTTTTAACATAAACAACCATTTTCAAACATTTAACTAACCCTCCTCCAACCATTCTCTAACATTTAACTAGCCTTCCTTTAACCTAAATAACCCTTCACTAACCTACTACAGTACTACTAACTACTAACCATTTTCTGACATTTAACTAACCCTCTGTTAACCTGTCTTTAACCTGACTAACATGCTCTAAGCTTGAGATAACCCTCTTTTAACCTAAATAACCCTTCTTTAACCTTTAACTAACCTTCCTGTAACCTAACTATGGTAACCCTTCTCTAACCTTTAACCTAACTAAACATTTTCTGACAATTAACTTATTTAACTAACCCCCCTCTAACCTTTAACCAATTCTCATAACCTTTCTCACCTTTAACTAACCTTCCTTTAACCTAACTAGCCCTCCCTTAACATTAAACAAACCTTCCTTTTGCCTAACTAACCCGCAACATGTTAATCTGGTGATGGTGGCTTGTTTTAAAGGCTAACCATTTCATTCATGTTGCCACAAGCCTTAACTTATTAAAGGAATACAGATTATTACTAATCTACATCAGTAGTAAACATGTTATTTACAGGAAATTTTAAAAACGCTAATATAAAATTCTATAAACCGCCGATAGTTGGTTGGCAGAAAGTGAGAAACCCTGGAAGGAAGGAGCTCGGCTAAATGTCCAATCGTGTTAAACACCAATAGTTTGACTCTATATATTATAAATTCCAATACTTAATATGTATACTTTGTGTATCTAGATGGAAAAATCTGCATTTTAGTCGCAAATATTTACACGTACCTTTTATTTTTTACCAGCGGCTCCGAAGCTCCGCCATCACTCGATGCTAACAGACTATCCTCGATTAGCTGAGAAGCTAGCTCGTCCAAAAACGGGAAATGGGGCCGCAAACGAACCTTGTTAAAACGTTTGACGGAAAGATCCGCCTCTTACGGTTCTTCTGCTGAGCACCGAAGGCTGAAATCAACGGCTAAATTTCATTTTAGGGCAGGAAAAACTAACACCCACTGAATTTTGTCGGGCTTTGGTCCGATGTTTGATTAGCTGACCGAAGAAAACTGAGCTGCTGCTGCGTAACTAGCTAGCCGCTAACTAGCGGCTAACGCAGGATTATTAACAGAGCGCCGAGTGACACCAAACTCCAAGTGGCACAAAACAAGTGGAATGTTTTACTTAAAAGCATAGACAACAAGTTTAAAAACATCCTTTCGGTAATAACAACGTTGTTATAATTTTGCTAGGATACTGATATTATTGAACTCGGAAAAATAGTTATTTTTCAACATCGAAAAGCTGCTCTTGTATCGAGTGCAAATCCTGAAAACAAAAATGGTTTACGGAGCCACATGAGTGCTGTGTCAAAAAAAAAAACAGTATACAGTTCCCTTGCCTTGCATTGTTTATGTCCCTATAATAGTTTGTGTTCCCTCAAAATAGTTATGCATTCCCTTGCAATACTTATTGTGTTCCCTTGCAATAATTTTGCATTCCCTCAGTATGGTTTTGCATTTGCAGTCATTTTGAATTTAAAGTGAGACTAAACCCAGGTTGAGACGGTAACTCCTCCTTCCAAAATCTCCCTGAAAATGGGCATGTCGAGAGACAAGGAGGGGTGGAGGTAGAGTTGTGCTTTTGTTCACGCCTCCACCTGCAACAACCTAAAACAAATTAAACCTCTAGCCAACAACATACACCAAGCAACAACAAAGAATAAACATGTAGATGTATTTATCTATTCCACCCATTCCATCCAAAACCAAAGGCCTAAAACAATGAAAATGAAAATAAAAATAAAACCGCTTGTCAGGAGTGAAATGCAGCACTTCCATATAAGGTATGCACTTCTCATCTCTGCAGGGGATTGGCTCTGCTTGAACCACCTGTGTGACATCACACATGAGCAGACATGTCACACATGAGCGTTTGCACAAATAAGAAAATTAAGGTGTAATCCACCAGTTCAACCCATAGAACTACCGTAAACACATTTTTAGACCAAATATTGCCAAATATTGCCAATTTACACAGATATGCACAATTATGTGAGAATAAACACAGCCATAGTGCTAGATAACATTTTAAACACATTCTAGGGAGTTTATCAGCTAAAAAAAGTTGATTTTGGGTTTAGTCGCACTTTAACAAATGAGTTTCCTAGAAAATGTTTTGTGTTTGTCACAATAGTTTTTGCATACTATTTAAGTTGCACACAGTGTGTGATGCTGAATGCATGAGTGATAAGACAAGCATGCCAAAATTTATTACAGGTGGTCCCCGACTTACGAACGAGTTCCGTACACACCGTTCGTAACTCGAAAATTCGTAAGTCGGAACGCGTTACACGTGGCGTTCGTAAGTCCGGATTTTTGGTCGTAAGTCGGAAAATGTATGCTAACGCTGCGCCGCACACCCGTTTATCAACATGAGACTGAACAAGCGTACATACTGGTTCATAAACATGCACAGAACTTTATTTACAAACGGTTAGCTAACACACTTTCATCTAAAAACACATACCAGTGCTGTATTTACTGTACAACAGTACTGTTCGTAAGCGCGTTCGTAAGTCCGGAACGTCGTAAGTCGAGGCCGTCGTAAGTCGGGGACCACCTGTAGTTCCTAATGTCTCAGGGTTGAACCAGGACAGTCTGTTGCCTTTGTGTGAGCAAGGAAGTAGATCTTAGCAGTCTGCACCAAATAAATTAAAGTCACATTTAGAGCTGAAGCAGGGCTTGGCAGGAGACCTGATGAACAGCGAACCCTTTTTTTCATTCAACCTTTATTGCAGGTTAATCCCATTGAGCCTCGAGGACTCATTTACAAGAGAGACCTGGTTTCAACAAAGAGTGATGACAACAGCAACAACAATAGACAATCATAAGAGAGGCATACAGATTTTTTAAAACAAGTTAAAAAAGGTGTCAAAGTAGCAAAACAGATAGATTATAAATCAAATGTAGAAAACTAAAAACAGGAACATGTCTGCATTGGTTCTTGCCAAGAGTCCAACAGATCCTTAAAGCCATTTAGAGAGGTCAAGGTCGAGAGTCACACAGATTGCCCAACTTCCATCTGATGGGCATTATCCGAGGTAAAGTATGACTAAAGTAAACACTCTGTATATACTGCAGTACGATATATTCAATTTATTCATATAGCGTCAGTGCACAACAAATGTTGTCTCAGGTCTCTGTACAAAAACATTTAGATGCATTAAAAAAAATGCCAAAAAGTGAAATGTTATTGTATAAGGAAGTCAGCGGATTGTGTACAATCTCCACTTTTTTGCAACCTCCCATCTTGAGTGGCGCACAGGCAGCAGTGTGGAAGAACTCACTTTTAACAGAAAGAAACCTCCAGATTTTTGTTAATGAAAAGTGCGTTATAAATTCATTATTATTATTATTAGCAAAACCAGGATCAGGATGGGCAGCCATCTGCCACAACTGGCTGGGGTTAGAAATGGACAGAAGAGACCTGTGCTTAATTTGAGCCAGATCCTGCCGGAACAAGATCTGAGAACTCTCTCATTTTGACCGGGTGCGTTCTGGCAACTGTTTGCTCGGATCCGGCAACTCTCTACCCCTAAAAGTCCAAAGTCATTGCACATTTTTATTTATTTATTAAAAATACAATGAGACGAGATGTTGCCCAGTCTGTGGAGTGGATATTACAGCTGCAGCATGGCACACCAGCTCATGCACATCGCTCCTGCCCAGCAGAGATTTGGACGGCATGTCCCGCAGGGATGGGTCTTCATTATATGGCAAGCCAAGTGTCCCATTAATAGCCAGACCAATGGGTAAAAGTGGCTATTAATGGGCCACTTGGGTTACCATACCTTACGCACAGGAGCGTCTCCAGACAGCTCTACAGAGCATGCACAGCTGCCGATGTGAACTCACGCATACATTCAGACATAATAAATAAAAAAGCAGTTAAAAAATGACGAGAGAAATGTTTGACGTGTATTATTCACAATAATTATGTATCAAAACAATGGCACTAATTTGTCACAAAATAACAGCAATCAAAATGTTGAAAAGACAGTCCAATTTAATTTAAAAAAATAAATGGATGGATCTTTCTTAGGTGGACAACCGAGAAGGAAGTCGTAATTGAGATTGGAGCAGCAGGAGCAACAACGCAACAATGAATTAGGCAGAGAAGAGTTCAGCTCAGAAAAATGAAGTGTGTGAGGGAGGACGCTCAACAGAATCGGAGCTGCTCTATTCACACACAACCTGCTGTTGCTCTTTAAAATAGTAATTTAATCAAGTGTAGGTAAACGTAGATGTTTAACAATCTATTAAAATAGGCTAGACCAAAATATAGGAAATATAATTCTACTTCATTCTAAACTTTAAAGGGGAGGAGGAGCCACAAGCTCCTTCCACTTCCCCCGCCCACTGGCTCGCCCACCATTTGCGTTATGGCATCAATCAATTAAGCCCTGGGCGAGACACACAAAAGGGTTGCTCTATGCAATAACTTTTTTCCTTTATGGCTCTTACAGGGCTCCGTACTGGTTTGTGCAACCCCATAAAATAAAATAAAACCGCAGCTTTAATGAAACACCCAAATAATAAAAGCATAGTGTGTAGAAAAAATAGGAATACTCAAAGGTTTATTAAAATAAAACAACATTTAACATAGATGATTAGACGGTTCATATCAAATGACCCCTACAAAGAAGATACCGGTAAACTAAATACAGTATGTCATGTTTTTGTTCCAAATCTAATGCAGTCATAAACATTCAAATAAACTGGATTAATATAACTGATTGAAGCAGGAGGAATCTAACAATGATTGCAAACAGTTCAGTTTCCACAACACATTTAAAACAATTCTTGATGTTTTATTTTCTGTACATCCGAGTTTGTTTACTGAACAGATGTGTGTGCTGATAGCATGACTGTTGGCTCTTAACTTACAGTGTTAGATTTAAAAACACAAAGATTAATTTAAAACACACCATGCCTGACACAAGCTGTGTTTTAGGGTAAAACGTGTTTAAATTAATAAAATAAATGTTATGAGGCTTGTGGTTTGTTAATGGCTAAAAGTTTTGGGCCCAAAGCCAGAAATAAAACAAAAAACATCAACTAAATCTACAATCCAGCCTTTTCTCAATACATTCTAAAGTAAAAACAATACTTTTTAACATTCTTAACAAGTGTCCACAGGAGTTTTGTTTTAAGTTAAACAGGTCAGTGATTGTTCTGACAGAACCAGTCCAAAGAGCGATTTCTGCTGGAAACGGAACAGAAAGCGAGACTCCGTCCTGCAGGACAGACCTGCCAGCTGGTCTTTGACAGAACTGCAGTCTGACTGATGAAGATTAACAGTTTTTATTAAATAATTCCAGCTGACAGGAAGCACAAATGAGCTGAAACTAAAAGGACTGTTTTGGTTTTGGTTCATGATTCCATTACTTTTCTGTTTAATTCTTCTGAAAACATTTTAAACACAATTTAAAACAACCGAGTGTTCTTGTCAGAAATATAAAGCGGGTGATATTTTACTGACACACTGCTGGCTCTGTTGTCCATTAGTCGTTACTCTAATCATCACATAAACATCCAGCCCTAAAACCAGAATTTCACTGATTCGTCCTGAACAGATGCAGCCTGGTGAGACACGGCCTGCAACTTCACGCTAAAACTAATGTTAAACCCACAGAAACTCTTTTGGACTCGTAAGAACCACAGTTCGGACCTCAGGACTTAGTGATCTGTCAGGTATTGGTACCCATATCAATATAAAAACACAAGCAGCAGTAGACGGCGTCCTCAGAAGTTTTCTTTGTAGAAGCTGAAGCCAAAGTTTTCACACTGAGCTTTGATAGCTTTGGCCAGAGATGGAGCACCACAGTAAAATACATGAACTTTCCCTTTATTCTCCTGAGACAGTTTCTGAAACACCTGCAAGACACAAAGACACACAACACACCATTAACCAACCTGGCCCAGAGGCGGCAGCAGCTCGGACCCATCAGAGAACAGATGACTGAAGTCCTACCTTCTCCCACTGGGGTCGGCCTGGCTGGGTTCTGGTCCTCAGGCCTGTGATGGAGTCCTTGTTCTCCTTCTTGGCCAGCAGGTCGAGCGCCATCTGCAGGCCGATGGCCTTCATGTCATTCTTACTGAGCGCGGACGTCATGTACATGTGCATCTCCAGGAAGAGACCTGAAGAATCAGAAAATCAAAAAGTCTGTCTGAAATCAAAAGATTCAAAATCAGATGTTTGGAAATAATGGATTCAGCTCGTGTCTCATGAACCACTGGATATATTTTTAATAAAACCTTTAGAAAATAATCATTGGAGGTGTCTACACTACAGCACTTTGGTCCGGGCTTGTCGCTGTTTAAAGAGCTTTATAAATAAAATTGGTATGGTATAGCTGATAACCTTCACAGTCAAACCAATTAAAGATGGCCACCACAGTTAACAGTTTATGTGGCGGATGAGAACGCGAGGTCTTTATTTAAAGGTGGAGTGACATCATGTTTGAACTTTTCATAAATTGTTACAACATATATATCTTTTATCATTCAACTACGTTCGTTGTTGCAAACAAAATGATAATTTAATGAAAATTCGTTTAAAAAGTGAGTTTAAAATTTGCACTGTGTTTCTTCACGTGACATCCGGGTACTTCCGCTTGCTAATTTTGTGACGTCAGGGCAGGAATGTCTCCTAGAACGCCCCTTTTACATAACAATAGCGCACATTATATAAACCGACGAATTTAGCAATCTAAGTTTAGATTTGAGCGATTTGTCTTCAGTTTGGGAAGCAGAAGTTAGTTCAGGGGGTTGTGAACAAGAAAACAGCAGGTTCTGCCTTACCGTTCAGGTGGAGCGGAGCGAGGGGTCTCCGAGAGTGACAGCTTTGTTTGTTTTGTCCAGTCTTGACGAAGTATTTCATCTTTTGGGAAAGTGTAAAGGCTCACTTGTTCACTGATGATATTAGAACACCTAAATGCGACCCAATGTAACGGCATTTTTCAAGTTATACAAAAAAATAATAAAATAGGCAAACTTGCAGAAAATGAATCTGCGTTCTATGCGCAGCCGCAGAGTGAAAGTCCTGCGATGACGTCACAGATGTTGCATTCGCGTGTAATCGGATTTCCCGTGAATAAACACGGCGCAAATTTTAAACTCACTTTTTAAACAAATTTTCATAAAATTATCATTTTGTTTGCAACAACGAACATAGTTGAATGATAAAAGATATATATGTTGTAACAGTTTATGAAAAGTTCAAACATGATGTCACCCCACCTTTAAAGTTTGTTTTAGAACTCGAGACTCGTCTGTTTTTGTAATTGTAACTGAGGAAGCTCCACCTTCGGGCTCCTCGTCGGCCTGGTCCAGCTCCAGTTTGGTCAGCAGGCTGACGAACCACTCAAAGGCCTTCTGGTCCCGGTTGATCCAGATGAAGTCGACCTGCAGGGAGAAAACAGTTCGGTTCTGACGGGTCAGACGAGGGAACATGGAGGCTGAAGGACGCCGGGCTCTTACTTTACGCAGCCTCATGTCGCTGTCTTTAATGTTTTCACACCACGAGTAGTTACAGCTGGGACAGTGGTGCTTCCTCATCCGGTACCTGAGACAGACAAACAAATAAACAAACAAACAAACAGACACACAAGTCAGGCTACTTTCATCATGTGGTGAGCATCAGAAAATAAATTGTCCCTGCTGCTGCCGTCATGCAGTGTTTGAAACAGATATTATTTGGTTGTTAGAAAAGTAAAGTGTTTTTTTATGATGCAGTTGTGTAAAGATGTTGATATTTGTGGGAAAAACAATAGATGTACAAATTAAGTGGTTTTGGACTTGGACCAGGATCTAACCGGTACATGATGCTCTGCAGGATTGAGGCGAAGGGTGTGATGCCGATTCCTGCTCCGATTAGGACGGCGTGTTCAGAGGCGAAGATCTGCCGTGTCGGGGTCCCATACGGTCCGTCTACGTAGCACTGACACATAAAACAAACCCGCTCAGAACCACCTGAGACGGTTCTCAGTGGACCTGTAGCTTCATGGACTCTGAAACATGACCAAATAAAAACTGAGAGAAAATCAGCTTCAACTGGATCAACCTCCTGATTTAAAACAACCAATCAGAGTCAGCGACTCCTGTCAATCACTTCTATGGTTGCCATGGCGACCCAGGTCCTCTGCAGTCAGACAGAGAGCTAAAAGCACAGCAGAGAGGGATGTAGAGCTGCAGGAGATCGTCTTGGTTTTAACAAAACTTTACCTTGATGTTGCAGAATCTGTGGTTCTCACTGAACTTGGCTGACATCTGCAGGTAAACAAGAAGTAATCAGAACCATAATTTGAAAATGTTATTGTATAAACTTATTTTAAAAAGCACTAAAATGAGTAAATGCTGTAGAGGATGATGTGTTCTTTTATTGTTATCAACTTTATTTTACGTTTCAATCCACACCTCTCTGAGTTGGACGGCCTCTCCTCTTTCTGCTGGCCCCGGCTCACACGGAGGCTGTTTTGGGGGGTCCTGAGACCCAGACTCTGAAGCTGCACCTGCTCCAGACTCCGAGCCATTCTGACGGAACAAGGTCAGCTCGATGGAGTCGTCCTTGTTGGACGCCACGGCTCTGATGGCGTCAGAGGAGTTGAACATGTCGTCCTTCTGGAAACATACAGAGAACTTGTGAGTTTCTGCAGCCAGACGTTCCCCAGATGTTCCTCGCTGACCTTCTGCTGCCGGCGCCTCCTCAGATTTGTGGTCAGACTCTTGGGATGAAGGTTCTGGGTCTCTGTCTTTCTGAAGTACTCGTACAGACGGTTGGTCCACTGGCCCATGGAGCGCACGTGAAGCCACAGAGTGTCTGCAGGTCAAAGGTCACAGTACAACAACCTTAGCAAAGGGGGAACTCGAACTAAGTTCTTCTTTAAACTGGTTTGAACGTTTTGGTCAAATGCCAATTAGACCTACGTATCAGCCAGGGTTACAGCACAGCTCAGCTGCAACTCACTCATTTCTGTTCTGAAAGAATTTGTTTTCTGAAAGTTTTATTTTGAAACCCAGTCAGGACGTTGGCCTGGTTCCTGCCGGGAAAGGCGCTCTTCACGTTCGTTGAATCAGTTATACACGCGCTGAAGTTCAACTGGACGTCTACTGGACAACACAGTCCGTTAAGTGTCCACAAACTTCTCAGCTCTTATCTCCAAGAGACGTGCTCGTCACCAGGTAAAGAGTCGTTGATTGTATGCTGAGCGTGCGGGGAAGTCCAGCCGGACTCGTTTGGGAAAAGTGTCACCCTGTTGCATTTCAAAATAATTAACTTCTGTTAAACTTATCTTTCATTCCATTTCTCCTTAAACTTATTTTTCCTAAGCCAGTAAACTCTTAAGAAAATGTGCCAGCAGAAAGTTAGACTTTAACTTGTCTGTTTGTTTCTATTTGAATTTTGTCTACAGTATTTATTAAATCAGAGCTAATCTTGATACAAATGTTTATGTACTTTCAGGATTTTCTCAATAAAAGGTTCATCTCCTGGTGAATCGACATAAGTTGACGTTTCTCGTGAGATTATATTGTGTCTAGTCACATTTAAGCAATTTAATCCGGAAAAAGAGTGAACTCGTTAATAAATTTGGGTCAGATCAAATCTGCTCCAACTTTATTTGGAACATGGTAAAGTCAGTAAGCTGACATACATTAAGTGTTCAACTACACTATGAATGGTCTGAAACCCTCCAGGCTGACCTTCAGAATCAGGTTTTCATACTCACACTGCAGGTCTGATAGATATCTAGGCTAATAAATAATTATTAATAAGAATGTGATTGAAATAAACCCTCCGAGAAGAATTACAAAACGCTGAAATGGAACAAAAACCTAAATTTATAATTTATGCTTTAATTTAAATTTTTTAAACTCTAATTAACCCAACAACAAAAACAAAAGGAAAATAGAATATTTCTGCACAAATGTTGAAGGATGATGATGCAACACCTGCCGTCCATCAACCTTCTTTATGAATCGTCTGGGCACAACAAACGTCTCTAAATCCGTTTAAAAATAAATGTGTGGCTGCAGGTCCACGCCAGACGCACCGGGCTGCTCCGGAGCGCTGCTGATGGTGAATGGGTGCCACTCGTACTTGGCGATCTTTGGGATGTTGATGTAGATGTAATCTCCAGGTTTGAACTGGAAGAACTGAGGACGTCTGATCACCAGGTGAGTCACCTGAAAGTCAGATACAGTAGAAGTTTGCTAACGCAGTCTCTTTGTTCCCGAAAGAGAATGTCATGTTTATGTTAAGATAAATTTAGTTAAAACCACATGCAACATATTACACCATGTCACCATTTATTCAACAAAAAACAAAACAAAGGTTCTAGCCCCGTTGCTTCCATTGGACCTCAGAGGATCAGGAGCTGCTGATGAACTGATCCTCATCAGGAGTTTCTGCTGATCTGGAGCATCCAGGTGTGTGTCGACACAACACCAAGGCAGAAAGACATCAGCAATGACTTCAAAGAAGCAGCTGCTGCCCATCCATCAGAGAAGGGTCAAAGGTCAGTTGAAGTATGTCACACTACAGAAAAGATTATTCACATATGGAAAACATTTCAGACAGCTGATTCACCCTGAAGGTCAGACCATGCAGTGACTCTACAGGTCTCAGTCAGCAGGTCAAAGGTCAAATGCCATGACCTCTTCGCGCTTAAAACAACATGGCAGCACAACTTATCTTTGGAAAGTTTCATCTTAAGGAACCACAAGACTTCTGGACCAGAACAAGACCAAAGTACATATGTTTACCCAGAATGCACTGCAGCAAACAACTCCTGCCAGCTGTCAGTACGGTGATGGAGAGCTGATGGTTTGGGCTCCTGTCAGTCACTAAAAGGGTTCTGGAATCAGATGCGAGTCCATCTGTCCAACAGCTGAAGCTTGGATCAAACTGGGTCTAACAGAACCATGATTCCAAACACAGGAGCTGATCTACAACAGAACGGGTCAAAAAAGGATAGAACCAAGGACAAGTCAGAGTCCAGAACCTGAACCTGACTTAAACAATGTGGTGGACCATCAGAGAGCTAAACAGAACCCTCAATGAACTGAAGCAACAACGGAAAGAAGAGTGGGCCAGAACTACTCCGGAACCAGGAGAGAGGCTGATGAAGTCCTACAGAGAACCAGTAAGGGTTCATGTTTTGGAGAGGTTCTGTTGGATCAGGAGCTGGAAGCAGTTTTAGTTGAATAAATAATGACTCAGTGGAACCTGTTGTAGGATTGTTCTGGAGACCTTGGACGGCAGCAGGTTGACCTCCACGATGTAAAGACCTCCCATTCGAGACACAGCGCTTCCCACGATCTTCTCCAGCATGAAAACCAAACCTGGAACCACAAACCACTTCCAGAAGTTTGCACAGTGGATGATGAGGAGGATCCAGACCCAGATGTAGGACAGGTGGGTCCAGTAGAACACCTGGAGGAGACAAAACCCAGAGTTACTGTGTGTCTTATTCAATATGAAAGCTAACAGAACCAGCTTCATGTACAGGTAGTCAAACAGCTGTACTGGACTCGGACCTCGAAGTGTCCACGGCGTCGTACGAAGGTGCTGGAACAGATCACCATGAGGAAGATCAGCAGCTGCAGGATGACTCCGGTAAGAGACGCCGTCCCCTTCACCCAGCCAACCCCCGGCCTCGTGGTCAGCAGGTACTCCCACAGACTGAACTCACTGCTCGCTGACATCCGGGCTGAGACGCACAGAACCAGAACAGGCAAAAAGTCTGCTTCTGTTTTCTGCTGAGTCAGCACATACACAATTGTTTTCCTTTTTTTGTTTTTCTATTTCAGAATATTTGAAATATTTGGTTATATATTCATTCATTCATTCAACCTTTATTTATACAGGCTAGCCTCGTTGAGCCACAGGGACTCATTTACAAGAGGGACCTGTCTCACTCACACCCAGGGTCAATTTAGAGTTACCAATCAGCCTAACATGCATGTTTTTGGACTGTGGGAGGAAACCGGAGCACCCGGAGAAAACCCACGCATGCACGGAGAGAACATGCAAACTCCACCCAGAAAGGCCCCCGGACCGGGATTTGAACCGGGGACCTGCTCGCTGAGAGGCAGCAGCTCTACCAGTTGTGCCACCGTGCTGCCCCAAAATATATCAAAATGTATATGAATCATTGTTTCAAACAGCTGCTGAGAAAGAATGGGCCTTGTCTTGGCAAAATGTCTCAAATGAAAGAAATCAGATTTTATCTGTCAAATTTAAGATGAACTTCAATTTTGACCCCTAAATTTGTGACAGTTGGTTTGCTGTACCGGGCGAGGGAAGCAAGATGTAAAGAGGCAGAACCATCGTTTTTTTTCTCATTAAAATTAAAAACAATTAGGGACAACCAAGGCCGAATTTCATTAAAGCAGTCAAATAAAGGTCTAGCAGACAGGGCTTTTCATTTGGAGGCAGATAAATCTGGCTGTTGTCATCTTAGCAGTGGAGAGGAACACTATACCTCCTGAAAATGGAGCCACGAGGGAGCAAACAGGTAATGCTAATACAGTATCGCAATTATTATTTCTACTAATGATAATTTTAGTTAAAAGCTATTGCTCTGCCAATTACCTAATTTTCTGCAATTTTGGTTTTAGCTACCGGTAATCATTTGATACTTTCTTAGCTTTTAGCTATTATTTAGCTTTTTCGTTAACCTTTTGCTACTTTTAAGTTTTGATAGTATTTTGTCACTTTTGGATTGCTCTTTTACTTTTGGCATTTAGCTAGCTTTTGATACTTTTAGGTTTTAGCTAGCCATTTGCTACTAGCTTTTAGCTAGCATTTTGCTAGTTTTAGCATGTGTTTTCCTACTTTTAACTTTAACATTTTGCTTGTTTGGTTAGCATTTTGTTACTTTTAGCATTTGGCTAACTTTCTACTACTTTTGACTTTTATCAAGCATTTAGCTATTTTCAGCTTTCAGCTCAGTTTCAGCTTATTGTTCTCATGTGTTGTTTATTATTTTTAGTTTTTGTTTTTTGTTGTTGCTGAAAATCAATTTCTGCAGTACTTTAATAAAGTTGCACCCGGACAGTTAAACAAACTTTTGTCAAACTTGTTTTCATGGAAACAGTCAGGTCAGTTTTACGGTTAGCTCAAACCTTCACCTGATTCAGGCGCGTGCGTGTGAGTGCATGTGTGCATGTGTACCAAAGTTGACAACGTGCGCGGCAGTGTGCACCACAGTGAAGAAGAGGATGGCGTAGCCCACGATCTGATGCAGCAGGATGTTCTGGTCCAGAGGTAGGACCCGGACCACCCAGGTGGCTCTGATCCAGGTTAAACAGCGACGCAGCATCAGCACCTGGACACACACAGACAGGTGATGGGGCCTGAATGGATCAGGACAAACTGAACCATGGTCTACTGTTCAGAACTCAAATAGAACAGCAACAATCACTTTAGGTTAACTGGATCAGTACTTTGAGCCATCATTTGGATTTCTGCTGCCTCTTACTGGACAGAACGAGACACACCAGGCTCCTAACTGTTCAGAACTCCTGATCCAGTCCTGGCCCTGGCCACTGGCATTGCAAAACATTTCTAAATAAGTTCATCACAGACATTTACACCTCCAGATGCAGGAAAAGAGCCACCTGCATCATGAAAGACCCCACTCACCCAGCACACACACTCTTTGCCCCACTCCCCTCAGGACGGAGGTTGAGGAGCATCAAATGTAGAACACTAGACTGAGGGCTGTTAGACTCATGAATAAATAAATAATAAGAATAATCACTGTGAAATATCACATCATGCTGATGCTGATCTGTTTTCTTGTTGCTGTGTTCATCTGTGACCATCTGCTCATACAGACTCGTGTTCGTGCTGCTGTTTATAATGATGTTTTTCTATTACATTAGGGCTTAGTGTATTTCTAGTTGATGTCTTTTTTTTTCTTAGTTATATCCTAGATGTTATTACTGTTTTTCTCTTACATTTTGTTGTTGGATGTAACTGGGACCCTGTGTACATAATCTCGTTTCATCACATGTACCACATGCGGTGCAAATGACAATAAAGACTCTCTGACTCTGATGTTCTGAAGGTCTTTCTTTCTGAGTTTGTCTTTGGACGTTTTTGACTTTAACTCAGTGAAAAACTGCAAAGATAAACCTGTTTGGCAGGAAGGATTTTAGTTCCAACAAAGTGATTCTCAAAGATCTGTTGGTTGAAGACTGAAGCATTTCTCAGGTTCTGGTTCTGGTCTTTGGTGGACTTTGGACTTTCAAATTCAAACTTTCAGAAAGTTTTATTTTTAGACTTGATGGTTCTTATGGTAGAGCTGCCGCCTCTCAGCAAGGTCGCCGGTTCAAATCCCGGCCAGGGGCCTTTCTGGGTGGAGTTTGCATGTTCTCTCCGTGCATGCGTGGGTTTTCTCCAGGTACTCCGGTTTCTTCCCACAGAGCAAAAACATGCATGTTAGACTGATTGGTAACTCTAAATTGTCCCTAGGTGTGAGTGAGAGAGTGAATGGTTGTTTGTCTCGTTTGGCTCTATGTGTCCCTGTGATGGACTGGAGACATGTCCAGGGTGTACCTCCTCTCTCTCACAGTGTTGGTTGGACATGGGCACCAGTGACCCCTGTGACCCGAAAAGGAAAAAGTGGGTAAATATAATGGATGGTTCTTTTTGTTGTCCGCTTGTCCAATTTTCATCAGATATTTTACTTTGTAGAAATATCCAGATCGGGCTGAGAAGTTCAGCTAACAGCTCGATCAGAATCACTTTGTTGCTATAAAAGCAGAATTTGAGCCTGGTTCTAGTACCATGACGAAGGTGCAGTTGAAGTTGAGACACTGGCCACAGCCCTTGGCCAGCATGAACCAGCCACCGCCGTAGCTGTGGTACAGAACGGCGCCAACAAACAGCAGCAGGTTCAGGAGGGCGTACGCACACAGGAACAGCAGCTTCCGGCTGTTGTTCTGCCAGTAGGTCCGGGTCAGGTACCGATGGGTCTGAGGCTTCTTCTGGTCCACCTCAGGAGGCTTCAGCCAGTTGGCAGCACTGTGGAGGAGAACCAGAGGTCTGTTGGTTAATGAAAAGTGATGGGACTCCTTTCTTCCTGCAGACAGAACCAGACCCTCGGTTCTAAAGGCTCACCTGATGGTCAGGTTCTCCATCACCTCTGGAAAGTTCTCCAGTTCAGCTTTGAGCTCCTCAAAGGTGATGGAACCGCTGTTGTCCTTGTCAGCCGACTCGAACAGAACCAGGGTCAGGTCGTCCAGTTTCTCCTCCGGCAGAGAGATGGCACTCTCCTGCAGACACGACTTCAGAACCGTTTTCAGCTCATCTGGGTCGATGGAACCGCTGCCTGTCAGCACAAACAACCAGGGCATTCAGAAACAGAACCCTGAAGATTCTGAAAGATCAGAACCTTTTGACCCAATATCTGCAGGTCAGTGGAACAAGTTCAGGACTATCAGACTGATGATCTAAAACCTTTTGTGTTCTGGTTCTGGAAATCTGTGGTCTGAAGGTTTGTTGTGTTGTGGTTCTGGAGGCCTGTGTTCTGGTTCTGATGGTATGTGTTCTGGTTCTGATGGTATGTGTTGTGGTTCTGGAGGTCTGTGTTGTGGTTCTGGAGGTCTGTTTTTAATTCTGGAGGTCTGTGTTGTGGTTCTGGAGGTCTGTTGTGGTTCTCGAGGTCTGTGTTGTGGTTCTGGAGGTCTGTTTTGGTTCTGGAGGTCTATGTTCTGTGAAACTGACCGTCTACATCGTAGACCTGAAACAGGAAGTGGAGCTTGTCTGTCTCAGTCCCGTGGATCAGGAGGTCCAGAGCTTTGAGCAACTCCTCCAGACTAATGGACCCGCTCTGGTCCGCATCGAACAGAGAGAAGAAACGCTCTGCAAAGAAGGACTGACCACAAACAAGCAAAAACAAACAAATAAACAAACAAAGCATTTGTAGCAGAATATGCTGAGAGCTGCTGTGTCTCTGGAGAACCAGAGGAGGAGGAGCAACTTGCTACCTACAGAGCACGGGTCAGGAGAGGTTCAGCCCATCCTCTGAGGCCTGCAGGTTGGGAGAGGTTCAACCCATCCTCTGAGACCCACGAGTCAGGAGAGGTTCAACCCATCCTCTGAGGCCCACGAGTCAGGAGAGGTTCAACCCATCCTCTGAGACCCACGAGTCAGGAGAGGTTCAACTCATCCTCTGAGACCCACGAGTCAGGAGAGGTTCAACTCATCCTCTGAAGCCCGTGGGTCAGAAAAGGTTCAACCCATCTTCATAGGCCCACGGGTCAGAAGAGATTTAACCCATCATCTGAGGTCCACGATTCAGGAGAGGTTCAACCCATCCTCTGAGACTCACAAGTCAGGAGAGGTTCAACCCATCCTCTGAGGCCCACGAGTCAGGAGAGGTTCAACCCATCCTTTGAGACCCACGAGTCAGGAGAGGTTCAACTCATCCTCTGAGACCCACGAGTCAGGAGAGGTTCAACCCATCCTCTGAGACCCACGAGTCAGGAGAGGTTCAACCCATCCTCTGAGACCCACAAGTCAGGAGAGGTTCAACCCATCCTCTGAGGTCCACGAGTAAGGAGAGGTTCAACCCATCCTCTGAGACCCACGAGTCAGGAGAGGTTCAACCCATCCTCTGAAGCCCGTGGGTCAGATTGTTCAACCCATCTTCATAGGCCCACGGGTCAGAAAAGGTTCAACCCATCTTCATAGGCCCACGGGTCAGAAGAGATTTAACCCATCCTCTGAGGTCCACGATTCAGGAGAGGTTCAACTCATCCTCTGAAGCCCACGGGTCAGCAGAGGTTCAACTCATTCTCTAATCCAAGGTCAGACTTTGACGATCGATAAATAAAACGTCAAATAACTTCCTAAAATTATATTCTTGTTTTTTCAAAATAATAAAAAATAAATGCATTGAGGGAGGGGACAAGATGGAGGTGGCACTTTAGGTTGAGTTTTTGCTGAGCTCCCGTGCCTAAAAACTGCCTTTCGTGAGGATATTCTCGTCGCCTCTGCATCGTATGTTCCAGGAGTTCACATTGTCGTATGACTGACTCGACAGAGCTGCAAAATGACATTGAAAGTAAAGAAATTTAAGGTTACGTGTCCTGCGACCACTGGGCCTGACACCGCCTCAAGCCATTGTGCTTCTAGAACCGGGGAATCAGCTCCATCCTCACCAGGTTCCAGAGAGACCGACGGGTCGGCTCTGAAGTCGGACATTCTGGTTTCAGTAAGAACAGAAATTTTGGTGATAATTAGATTGAGATTAAGGCTGCCCTGGCAGAGGAGCTCACCTTTATTAAGGGTGAGCTTCAAGTGGTGAGAGCGGAGGTCACTAACAGAATCACGGCTTGCAGGTGTGGGACAGGTTTGGACAGTTATGGGACAGATTTGGACAGGTTGGGACAAGTGTGGAACAGGTTTTGGACATGTGTGGGACCAGTGCCCACTGAATTAGATGCTAAATGTTCTGTTTTGTGTTAGTCCTTTATGGCTACAAGATGTTAAATAAAATTTGTACAGTTTGAGCTTGTTTATTGTTCCACATTTTTCATGGTCTAAAAACTTCAAAGATAAACACATCTGATTTAATGTGTCTGTTCAGGTAAAGCTCTTTTTCCTGGTTGGACTTTCTTTCAGCTCTGAAAGTAAATGTGAATTTATCCATCAGCTCCAGGCGTTTCTCACCTCTTTGACTTTCAGGGCAGTTTTAAACTCGTGGAGGTCGATCTCCTTGTCCTCTCCTGCGATGCTCTCAAACTGTTTGGCAACCCACTCCAGCCAGCGAGCGTCTTCGTCAGAACCCATGTTGCTGCAGAAACACATCATAGATGCTTATCATTTGTTTTTTTAAATATAATTTGTTGCTGTTGCTTTATGATTCTTTATAAAAATCAGTTTGTACTTAATTGCTGTAAAGCATTTTGTAACAAGGATCCTGCTGATTAGAACCAGGTTTTTAGATAATTTTCACTTCTTTGTTTCCGTAACTTAAACTCATCATCCTTCAGCTTTTCATCTTCAGCTGACTTTTCTGCAGCTCTGAAACTGAAAATTTACATGTAAAAACTAGAACAGAAATGTTGACGGTTCATCAACTTTCTTTTCTAAAGCCCAGGCGAATCCAGAGTCCTGCAATGATGACAGAATGTTTATTCAGCTGGGCTCCTCTGAAAAGTCTGTGGAATTCCTCAGTAGCAGGTTTGGGAGGGTGAGAGTGTCAGGCTTACAAAACTTTTCAGGCGTGTTGAGATAAGACAGCCTGTCAAGGCCAGTCGGGGAACCGAACGTCAGATAAACACGATTGATTTGGAACAGGCAGAACTTTAATGACATCTACCTTCAGTCTGTGTCGGTCCACTCGCTTCAGAAATGTCCAAATTAAATGACCACACCAATGGAACATGCCTGAGAAAATCTCTGAGATCTAATCCATTCAGCCAAAAGTCTGGGTTTTCGAGACATGAACCAAGCCATCATGTAAGACAGGCAGCCTGACCAGGTCCAGATTAGCCGCCGACGTCTTCCTTTTGTGTTGATAGACGAGGAACCAGCCAAATCCAAAAAGCAGGAACCAGTTATCATAAATACAATTAAATATGCGTCCTTAAGATCCACAGATGACAGCAGAGATAGACACGTCATCAAGTCTTCCAAGTCGATGAGATATCCAGCTGTGTGCATGCCAACAGGGCAAATCGGCTCGCCTACAGCCTGTCTTCTTGTTGAAGAAATGTTATCAGTTGTGTTGAGGGACCAACTGACCAAATTGAAGTCCATAGTTATGATTTGGAAGATTTTGTAGAAGAGAGGCTCTCAGACAGTTTCACAGACAAGAGAAAGCAAAAGCAAAGCGGAGAACGAGAGGAGACGTCCGCCCTTGAGAAGTGCAAGTGTTGAAGTGAATACATTAATAGACACAGACATACCACATTACAAAATACAAGAATAGCAGCATTTACACATCAAACACCTAACAGTGATTGCAAAAGAGAGTGTCCAACAGATGACACGCATGAGTATTCATAAAAAGTGCCAATGTTGAGATGGACTTTATATGTTGTGGAATGTCATTCCATGCTTTAGTATAAACATAGAAAAATTATCTTTGGCCATAACAATTTTTAAAGGCTGGTAATGGCAAGTGTCCGTTTGTAGCAGACCTAGCCGAGCGACCATGTCCATAATTGGTTTTAGGCATCAAAGTAGAAAGAGCTGTACAGTGATGAGTCCAGCCGGGAAGTTTGTTATGAATTTTATAGGCTCTATTGTAGAGCCTAGCTATGGGTTGCAGGATTTCACTAGTAGTAAGAGACCAGACAGGTAAACAGTATGACATAGTTGAAAGTATTATGGCATGAAGATAAGTGTTCAAAACAGAATATGTCAAATTTGATCTAACTTTGGAGTAAACATAAAATTTTTAGTACATAAGGATTGCATGTGGTCATGATAAGTTAAATGATAATCCAAAATAATTACCAGATATTTATAAGTAGTGACAATAGAAAGAGGGTTGTTTAAAAGAGTAAAAGGATTTGATATACTGTAATGAAACGTCTCCTAGGTGAGGAATATTAACATAGTTTTTTTTTATTACATTAATCATCAAGCAATTTTCTTGTAGCCAGAAATGAAATTGCTGAAGATCTGCATGTAGCTGACTGTTGATAGATTCAATATTTGGGCCAGGCAAGAAAAGAACAGTATCATTCAGCATACATTAAAATATTGGAGTGATTAAATATTTTGGGAAGGTCATTTATGTACCGTATAGTAAAAAAAAAAAAACTATGGACCCAGTACTGTACAGTATACTATACCCTGTAGAACTCCCATAGAGCAGGGTAGGACCGGGATGTACTACTCCATGTTTCATGACCTGACACCTATCAGTTAAACAGGAAGAAAATATTTGTATTGCAGAAAATGAAAGTTGAAAAGAAGTCAATTTTTGTAAGATAGTATAATGATCGATTGTTTCAAACTCTTTATGTAAATCAATATATACAGCGCCAGTTACTTGACCTTTATTCAAAGCAGCACATATTTGTTCAGTAAATAATATTGGTTATCACTTAACATATTATTTACGGGACCTCCAATGGGGAATTGGTTAAATAGTGTTTGTTCAAGTAGCTTAGAAAAAATTGAAAAGACTGAAATTGGCCAATAATTTGAAACATCAGTCGGATCACCAGATTTGAAAATAGGAGTAATCAGTGCAGACTTCCAGGCAACAGGAAAAATGGACTGCGTAACGTAATGCACAAGTTAAGTAGGTGATGAAATAACGGAATAAAAGTGCTAGCATGCGTTTTCAAGTAATTCATATTTAACTTGTATATATCACAGGCATGTGAACTATTTAAAGATTGTAATATATCCATAGATCAGTCTGTGAGACTTTGTGTCAGTTCAATTTATCCTCTAATGTCTTTGACTCTCAGAGACAAAAAAACAAGTTTAAATTAGTGTAAAGGAGTCAAAATGAGAGGAGATGTTGGTTCATTTAAAGCCAGAGTTAGTTCTGCACATCTCCAACGTGTTTGTTGGATTTTCACACGAAACAGAAATTCAGCAGAATTCAGTCCAAAACATGCAACCTTCATCCAGACTTAGTTTTCTCTGTTCCTTCTTGAGTTTCTGTCAAAAACCCCAAAACAACATCCTCAGTATTTACCATACCATACCATACCAATTTATTTCTAAAGCACTTAAAAATACAACATCAGCCGTCCGAAGTGCTGTACAAAGACAAAACAAGCACAAAACAATAAAAACAATTGTATAAATAATCAGAACATCACAAGTGAAAGAAAACAACATCAAAACAGAGATGTGAACTCACTCTGGGTTAAAAGCCAATGAAAAAATATGTGTTTTTAAACGAGTTTTAAAAACAGAGATTGATGGGGCCTGCCTGACCTTCAGTGGCAGCTCGTTCTACAATTTAGGAGCCAGAGCTGAAAAGGCTCTGTCTCCTCTGGATTTATAAATGGTTTTTGGGACTGCTAAAAGCATCTGGTCAGAGGATCTAAGAGCACGTGATGGCATGTAAAGGTGAAGCAATTCAGACAAATAAGAGGGACTAAATCCAAAGACCACAAAACTGAAAGACGCAGATTTAACAAAAAAAAACAAAAAAAACATTTTAAGTCTACAGCCGGAAACAAACGTTAGAAATATTTATGAAAATGACAAAGACATTATATTTTCAGATCTGCAGCCTCGGAGTGAAGCTGTTCTCAGATCAGTTTTACCTTCTGCAAACGAGACGCCGTCCTCAGCTGCTGCAGTTCTGCTGCTCCGTCTCCCTGTCCTCCGTCTCCCTGTCCTCCGTCTCTTTTTCTACCTGTCCTTTGACTGTTTCTGCTCCAGAGTCTGTCAGCTGCAGCAGACATCCTGCCTCCTGTTGATCTGCCACACACACACACACAAACACGCACACACTTCCATCTGCAGAACCGTCCTTAAGCAGCTGCTCGACACGTTTCATTGTTTAAAACATGGACGCTGTAAAGATTTCTCAGATTCATCAATAAAAAGAATCAATGTGTGTTTAAAAATGTTTTTTTTTTCTTTAATTTTTGTTTTATTTCAGAATACAGAATACTGTAATGAGATTTCTGTCTCAAAATCAGTTCAAATAAAGACATTTTAGAGGATTTATGAAGTCAGATGTTTATTGGAACACAATTCAAAACATCATTAAAAAAAACACTAATTTAAGGCACAATCAGAAAATTTGATTTTAGATTTTATATCAACATGAAACATAAAAGTTAAAAAATCCTTCTACAGGATGAACTAGAGCTGCCGTTTCTAACCCGGGCCTGAAGCCCGGCCTGGCCCGACGTAAATTCGGTCTGGGCCATAATAATGTGCTGGATGGGTGGGCCGGGTCGGTGTTGGGCTTTTGATTACGTTCGCTTACGTGCACGGCTGATGATCCAATTTTATGGCAACATAGCTTGCCATACCATTTGGCTGATCAGACGCACGCGGCCGTTTGACCGTGCGCTGACTGGCTCTTTAAAGAGGTAACAACAAGTTCAGTTATGCTTCAGATGGACTACTGATAGTGAGTCATCCAAAGCCCAACTGGACTCAGCCGCTGCGTCAGCGAACGCACGCGGCCGACAACCCAATTTGCTGAATGGGTTTGAAAACAGGTGAGATCCCAAAATAGCCTCGCAGACATGTCAGAGCAGGGTCCGTGTGAATAATTCAGAAGAAGAAGATAATAATAATAAGATAATGCAGAAGCAGGGATTTAATGCAGTTAAGACGGCCTTGAAACAGACAAACACCTCATCGGCTCCCATCCATCTTCTGCCCCCTTTTACTCAGCCACGCGTGTTCCCCGACTGTTGATAACTATAATAATCCGCTGACTCTTGTTAATATACAAGAAATCTTATATCTTTCTTTCTTTGAAATAGGTTTTAAAATCATGTCAAACTGATTTGCTTACAAATGCAGCAAAAGCTTAATTAAAAATGTGTGTGTGTGTGTGTGTGTGGGTGGGGGTTGGACCCTGTAATTACAGTTAATTTGTCGGGTTGAGTTGGGTTTGGAAATAATGGCTACAGGCCGGGTCGGATTTTTTAGGCCCGACTGCAACTCTAGTTTGAACTATCAGCTCACCTGCTTTTAATCTGAAAGGGACCCGCAGGAAGTTCAGGTGAGGCTGAATCTACAGACTGTCAGCAAACTTCACGCAGTGAGTCAGAACTGAGGAACTTTTCATCAGTGAGTTCATCCCACACGGTCTTGTGTCCAGAATCTTCTGGTACTAGTCCTCCATGGCACATCCACAACATCCAGAACCTTCAGCATGTCGGGAGGATCTCGTCCACCTCTGCTGCTACGGAGGTAAACCTCCCGCTGAAACCTCTGACTCTTCCTCCGACTCTGGACCACCTCAATCCGGTTGGAGGTGAATGTCAAGCGCATGTTGATACTTTGAATCCTTTAAAACTGGTTCCAGAATAATCTTCACAATGTTCTTCTTTGGACCAGCAGAACCAAAACAGATGGTGCAGACTGAAACCAAACTCAGATCTTCACCAGGGGATGTGATGGAGGAAGATCCAGGTTCACTCCAGATCCTGGTCCTCCACGATGGCCCGCAGAACCTCCAGTCCCTCTACAGACACGGTGAGGCTGCCCACCACCTCGCTGCTGTCCTCCACGCTCAACACTGCAACAAACAAACACACAGAGGTTTAACACGCACACACACGTGCGCATGTGTGTGTGTTAAACCTCAGTGTGTCTGAACCTTAATGTGTCTGTGTGTGTGCATATCTGTGTGTGTGTGTGTGTGTGTGTGTGCTCACCCCTCAGCCTCTCTTCTGTCAGCTCCTTTCGTCTCTCCAGGATCTCAGGTATTCTCAGGTAGGCCACGCCCACATCCTCACACTCCCTCTCTTGCTCCTCCTCCTCTGGTGGCTCGCTGACCACCGTGAACTGGACTCTGTTCAGTAACGGGTCAGGTGAGTCAGATCCACAGAAACCTTAACTCAGCCTGAGGATTGATCAGTAACCTGATCAGAACCATTAGAATAAAAAGATCTATGATGTCAGTAAACACAACCAGTTCTCTAGTTTAGTGTTGTCATCTGAACAGGATCGGTCCGGTCCCGTCAAACCGACCCAATGACTTTTGACTCCAGCACAAACTAAACTCTGAGAGTTCAGTTTAATTCCGTTGAAGAAGACTTTAAAAAAAGACCAAATCTTTGTTGTTCTGTCGTCAGTGACAAACTGCAGTTTCTTCCTTTAACTCTCACTTTTTATCATCTTAGCTGGGTCAGAAAGCACTAAGATCTCCCAGAACATTCAAACAGATCAGGACCAGTCTGATTGTGTAACAGCAGAGACAGAACTGGACGGGTCGGACCAGTAAAGAACTTATCCACAAACTGAACATTTAAACTGATCTCAGGTGGAGCTGATGGTATGCATCATTTAAAATGTTCTGGGACAAATGAATTTGAGGGATGAGCTGCATGTCTTCCTGTCACTTCCTGTCTCACCTCTCCATCTGAGGGTTTCGACCCTGCAGGACATCTCTCAGCAGCCGTCGCCTCGCCGCGTTGTTCTCAGCATCTACAGGAATCACTGCAGGACAACAAACAAACAAACAAATAAATAAACACCTGAGGTTTGAACTCATTTTCTTGTATTTGCAGAATGTCCGTCCATCCGTCCTCTTGTTCTGGACTCATGTCTCGGGGACAGCATTTTGAGCAGGGAGGTCCGGCCACCTCTTCCAGCCCTTTTGGGAGGACTCCAAGGTGTTCCCAGACCAGCTGAGAGTCTCTCCAGACCAAGTCTCCAGTTAGACCTGTCCAGAACCCCTTCCTAAGGAGGCGACCAGGTTCCATCCTTACCAGATGTCTGAACCTCCTCAGCTGTCTCCTCTGGATGTGGAGGAGCAGCAGTTCTACTCCGAATCTCTCCTGGAGAACTGAACTTCTCCATCTCTAAGGAGAGTCCAGCTACCCTGAAGAGACATCGCCTTTAGACCTCCTGGATCCAGGATCTGGTTCTGTCAGTCTCTATCCAGAGTTCAGGACCACAGGTGAGGGTAGGGTCCAGTACACAGAAAGCCTCTCCTTACAGCTCAGCTCCCTCTTCACCACAATGGACCGGCACAGCATACACAATACTGCAGAAGCTGCACTGATCCATCTGTAGATCTCACGCTCCATTCTTCCCTCACTAGAGAACAAAACCCTGAGATACTCGAACCCCTCCACTTGAGGCAGAACCTCACCCCAACCCCGGAGAGTACAGTCCAGACTGTGGACCATGGTCTCAGATTTGGAGGTTCTGATCCTCATCCCCACGTTGAACTGCTTCAGTGAGAGCTGAAGATCATGGCATGATGATGCCAACAGAACCACATGATCCACAAAGAGCAGAGACAAATCCTGAGGCCACCAAATGTGTCAATGTGAAAGATCTGGCTTGGAAAATGTACAAGTTTGACGAGATCCCGATGAGAATCTGTTGTTTACGTAACAAGAATCTCACAGGAATCTGGCAAGCTTTTCATCAGAATGGGTCAGGAACCTCATGAGAATCTGATCAACATCAGACAGGGACCTAACAAATATTTGATAAGCATTTCACAGCAATCTGACGAAAATATATATATAAAAAAAGAGTAAAGGCTACAAATCTGAGCAGAATCTGTCAGGAATTAGAGGAGAGTCTGATGATCACTGAAGAGGTTGAGCACAGCTGAAACCACAGACTTCAACATCAAACCAACACATTACAGATGTTTTCAGATCAAACACTGGGAGGAAAAGCCCCTGTTCCGTTTCTTCTTATCAAAGAATTCAGAATAATCAGAGCTGGTTGGGATGGTTTTCACACTGAGTTTGACCGTAACAGGAAGGGAGGTTTATTTGCCTGAAGTTGCTGACACAACAACATTTATGGTACGTCCAGACCGAACGTATTTTGAGCTGCAGGAGCGTCCAGTTTACATGCAAAGTCAATGGGGGACGCGCCTCCAGGCGCCTCTAGGGGTCGGGCGTCGAGTCACGTGCGTGTTGAGCGTTGTGGAAGTGGCATTTGAGCGTTTTCCGTGCACGTGAGCCCGCGGCAGCCTCCACAGCTCGCCTTGAAAATACCGAAGATTTCGCCGTTCAACGCGTCTGTCAACCAATCAGGGAGAGTCGGGGAGGAGAGAGAGGGGAGTCAGCTATGTGACGCGGTAACGAGGGGACGGGTGTTGCGCAACTGTGTGACGTATTGTTTGTGAGACACGGAAATAACCCGCAAAGTCGTGTTAAAGTATGGTGAGAAATAAAAAGGACCTTGCCTGGCGGAGTGCCAGTGAGGAAGTCGGGATATCGGGTAAGTTTTGAATTGTGAACTTTTCACGTTTAGCAAGTTAAGCTCTGCTAACTCCTCCCCCACCCGTCGCCACCACCGCTTCTAGTTCCGGTCTGAACACCACTGGGTCCCGTGCGTCCAGCTTGAGGCGTTTCGCGCTTTTTGGCCGCTTAAAAAGCGTTTGGTCTGGACGTACCATTAGAGCTGAAGGATATTTATTATGAAAGGCAGCACGGTGGCACAACTGGTAGAGCTGCTGCCTCTCAGCGAGCAGGTCCCCGGTTCAAATCCCGGTCCGGGGGCCTTTCTGGGTGGAGTTTGCATGTTCTCTCCGTGCATGCGTGGGTTTTCTCCGGGTGCTCCGGTTTCCTCCCACAGTCCAAAAACATGCATGTTAGGTTGATTGGTAACTCTAAATTGACCCTGGGTGTGAGTGAGACAGGTCCCTCTTGTAAATGAGTCCCTGTGGCTCAACGAGGCTAGCCTGTATAAATAAAGGTTGAATGAATGAATGAATGAATGAATATTATGTGGTGATGGTGTTCCACTTCCCCCTCCCTTCCACTATGATGCGCACCGTTGATTAGTGGGCGGGGCAGACACCTTTATAGCTGGGTAGGCTGTTATGGGGTGCGTGTGTCTCATTGCTGCTCCAGTCAGCTGCTTTATTTTGCTGGTGCTCTTGATCTGCTCGTCTGAGATCGTAAGTGCCAGTTTTTCAAATCAGTGACTGGGATCATGGTTGGTTTTTTTGGGTGTTACACCTGTCGTGCGTTTCTGCAGCATTGCTCTGCTGGCATTGCCGGCTGTGGCTGGGTGTTGTTGTGATGTGCGGCTTTCTTTTAATCCTCGCCTGCTGACCAGCTTCCTCCCGGGTTTGGCTGTGTTTCCACCTCTGGGTAAGCTACCTGCGATTTAGACTTTACTTTTTTCCTGAATCCACAATAATGGTTTATCTGTTTTAGGCACCTGATTTTACCGTTTTGGAGTTGCAGCGCTGTGGACACTCTGCTGTCTTGTCCTGTCTTTTCCATGGTCGTTCGGCCCGCTCTCAACGAACCCTGTACTGGTCGGACAGGTGGTGTGGTCAGGGCATTACATCTCTGACTCCGTTGAAAGAGCATTTGGAACTGGAAGACAACGACTGATTATGGTCTGAAGTGTCTTCCATTATTTCTGAGTCTTCCTGTTTTACAAGGACCGAGTGGTGGGCTTGAATTCTTCTTTTTATTAGGAAAGAACTCTTTTACAGGGACTCAGTGGTGGACATGAAACCTCAGTTTTAAAGAGAATTGTTTTTATGTTTAAATAAATATTGTAAATTTGCTTCAGTCTGTGTTCTGGTGTATCTTTTAAAAGAGCAAGAGCTCCACCTTCTGGTCACAATTATTTTAAAAGCTTCACAGATAACTTTTTTTCTTGCACTGACCTCAGTCCTGAGGGTGGAGCTTTAAAAGGATACTGTAACATCTGTCTAACTTTCTAAACCACCGGTAGTTGTGAGTTGAACATCTCTGCTGCTGTGAGGGCAGAGCTGCAATGAGGGACAAACCTTTGCTGTAGTTGTAGTTGATGCTCCGGCCCTGGGGGGGTTTGGGCAGGGACAGGGGGGTCTCCTCTGTGGGCAGATCCAGGAAGTTGTACTCCACAAACAGTCGGACCACGCTGTCATCCCGCGCCAGCCGAGACTGCGGCGTCAGGCTCAGAGACACGACTTCCACCCGCAGCCGTTCCAACAACTGCAGATCACAACATCACGAGGAAGTTTTGAGATTTTATTGATTTATTTATTTGAAAACTCAGATGATGAAAATGATCCATTTGTTAACAAACACAAATTTGATTTTTAACTTTCAGAGTGAGTAAAAATAAACTTTCTTCTGCGTGGTTAGAAAATATTTCAAGCTCCGCCCACAGACGCCCTTCACTGCAAACACAGCGAGGCGTTCACTGACCTTCCTCCTTTCAGATGGTCCCTGAACGATGCAGTCATCGCTGTCGGACTGAGGTGACTCTTTCTGAGGGTCTGCAGTTGCCGGAGCCACCAGAACATCTGGAAACAAACAACAAAAAAACGACAGAGGAAACAAAAACAAACGCTGAACTTTGATACAACTGTTTCCTGAATCAGCGGTGAGTTTAGGGTCTGTGGCGATTTGTATTGTCACCTTCGATGATTTCCTCAGAGATGTCGGAGTCATCAGAGAAGGACTGACTGCTCTGAACCACCTGTCCCTCAGAGACATGAGGCTCTTCATCATCTTCCTTTTCTGTGGCTCTCTGAGGAGGTCTGGACACCACCTGTGAACCCAAACGCATCGTTTCCCTTTGTGAGAACCTGCAGGTTTCATTCAGCTCCTGAACATGAAGCAGCAACCTGTGACCTGTTGATGAGGAGAACGTTCAGCTGGGATTTACATTCAGAGATGGTTTACCTTGACGGCAGGAGGGAACGTTGCATTCAGTTTGTCTGGAGAACTTTCGGCTGAGCTGCGCTCCACAGACTGTTAAAAAACAAACAAACAAAAGTCGTAAAAACATCCAACTGACCCTTCAGGGTTTCAATAATTCAGGTTTAAATCTTTGGAATAATGTGATGAAACAAATCCTGTTGACGCTCATGATTCAACCTGACCCTGTTCCAAAGAGAACCCGCTAAACACCTGAACAGGTGAACAGGTTCGTGTTTATGAGGGTGTTGTCTTCTCTGTGGTAGGTTCAGGACTCACCTGGTCATCTGCAGGAGTGGTGTCCATAAATGTGACTCGTTTGGCAGCTGGTCCATCCTTCTCCCGAGTCTTCTGTCCTCTGAGTCTGGGTGGTTTCTCCTGATGGGTGTTAGGACTGAGCGTTAGGAGAGCAGCTGTTTGTTCTACAAACTGTAGTTACTCATGGCAGAACCAACGTTAGCATCAGTTTATTACTTTTATTCAAAACTTCATTAAACCAGAAAATAAAACTCTCCTGGTCTACACAGTCAGCATGAAGGTCCAATAAAAATGGTTTGATTGGTCCAACTCACGTTGTTGCTTCTGTTGGTTTATTGTTTAACTCACCTATAATCCTAAGCCTTCTTCAGGGGTCTCCACAGCAAGTCGTTCTCCTCCATCTCACTCTGTCCTCTGTCCTCACTCCAACTACCGGTACCTCCATGTCTTCTCTAACTGCATCCATATATCTCCTCTGTCTTTTTCCTGGCAGCTGCATTTCTAACATCCTTCTACCAATATACCCACGGTCCCTCCTCTGGACATGTCCAAACCATCTCAGTCTGGTCTCTCTAACTTTATCTCCCAGTTGTTCAACATGTGCTGTACCTCTGATGATCTCATTCCTGATCTTATCCATCCTTGTCACTCCTAAGGAGAACCTCAACATCTTCATTTCTGCTACTTCCAGTTCTGTCTCCTGTCTTTTTGTCCATGTCTCTGTCTCCAGACCATACAACATAGCTGGTCTCACCACTGTCTTGTAAACTTTTCCTTTGACCTTTGCTGACACCTTTTTGTCACAAATCACTCCTGAAACTTTTCTCCATCCACTCCATCCTGCCTGGACTCTCTTTTTCACCTCTTTACCACATTCCCATTTTCCTGGACAGTGGACCCCAAGTACTTGAAGTCCTGCACCTTTGTGACCTCTGCTCCTTGTAGCCTCACTGTTCCACTGGCCTCCCTCTCATTCACACACATGTACTCTGTCTTACTA